>CM037853.1:159484413-159612096 GCA_021234595.1 Delia radicum | reverse complement strand
TTGGCAAAGAGCTAACTTTTTCTCTGTGTGTAATTATTCCTTTACTCTAATATTAGATTTATCGTGTTGTACAGGAATTAAATAAATTAATAAATTAAATTAATCGTAGGTCTCTCCAATAGCTGTTAAAACCATCAAGATTGAAATTTATCTTATCAAAAAAATCACCTTTAAAAGAATTTGTGTTTAAAAAACAGTCCACCAACGACAACGATTATTGGCATGCCTTTTGTATCCAGTTGGTGTGTAAATTCCTGTTTGCGAATCAAGTCGACTAGTTTTGTGGCGGGGTAATAACCTTGGCACAGACTCAGCTGTTTGCCAGTAATTGTCTGGGAATCCTTTAAGAGCCAAATTATGGCTGATTTGGACACATTTACCTTATATTCATCGTTATCTGATTGAGACTCTTTTTTGAGTTGCTGGCACAGTTGATTATTTTACGCCGGTTTCCGATCAGTAAGCTTTTTTGGTTTTATTTTTACCAAAGCCTCGGATTATATGCGAAATTTGTGACTACCAAATGTCACGCTTTATTTTTCTAGCAATTTCCCAAAAGTAGTAACATTTATAATCACTTGTGCTTTTATCTATCAAGTAATAACATGTCTAGATATCTCAGATGGTTGACTGTCAAACTGGAGCCCCAGATTCGAATCCCGTGTGAGCACATTTTATTAAAAAATTTTGCATTTTTTTAAAGACGTTCAGTAATGATATGTCATTATTTTGCTCGATATCCCCTTATAAAAGTAAGGATTTGTAATGAAATTACAAGTACTTGTACCATTACCAAATATCTACTTATATAAGCCACTTATATAGTAATGCTTTTCTACACTGGAACATATATTGTTTTAAAAATTTTAGTAAACCCGGTTTTTGAAATACATAATTTTGACCATGAAAAAATATGCTTTGTCGTCATGAAGAGAACGCTTATGCGTACGATTAAAACTACAATTTATGTAGCTTTAAAATGAAGTATCAATGACTCTCGTAGCTTTAAGCCAGGGCGGGATAATTTGTGAAAATTTTCTCAAATATTCTCTGTTAGCACTTTAAGAATGGTTGTGAACTGAATCGAATGGGCTTAGTACACGTACTGTTTGTTTCGGTTTTGGTAACGTTCTTTTTTTTGGAATCGGTATTATACAAAAACGATATTATTAAATGAATTTAGGAAACAAATTTAAAGTCGTTTTTCTATCAATCTTATATAAAATAAGTATTATTTTTTTTAACATGAACATAAAAAATAAGCCCTATTTAAGTAAGACCGGTTAAAATTCACGAAAATCTTATCCATGAACTGTTATTTTCGGTATTAATAAGACAGTACATTTCAAATTAGAGCGTTTTACCGCCATACATCATGCTTCCTATGCACAAACACCCACTATAAATAGAAAATCGTTTGTGGTAAATTTTCATTCTAACTCAACACACAGAGAATGTGGGAATTAAAGTTACCCAATTTCTTTAACGTGTGAATTAAATAGAAGATATTTACGATTAACACTAAATGGCACGAAGAATGTTGATGAAGACCGTAGTGGGGCAGAAAATGCATTCCATTCATGCTAGTGTCTAATATTTTTTTCTGTTTTTTTTTTCTAAATATCAAAGTCAAATTATCATATAAAAATTATAATTTTTCTGTTATTTAGAGAAAAATTTGTCATGATCTCAAACCGAACGAATTACATCTCACACAAATTTACAATATTTTTTACGATTTCGTTTATGAAAATCTACAAAGAAAAGAAGATCAAAGACTTTATTTAGTACGCACCTTTAGAAAGCTCACAGTTAATTATTTATAAAAAAACTCGCGTACATTCTCTTTCAGTTTATGAAACAAATTGCTTAAACTACAAAAATGTCATATATTTGTATGCCTTAAAAAAATGAAGTATGTGACAAATGTTTACACACGTGTTTTTTTCTTGTCAACGAACTCAGTTGCACTAATGAAGTACGTTTTCTAAAAATAACTCTTTACAACAAAATCAAATTTTTTCCAAAATTACAAAGGTCCGACCTATAAATTTGATAGAAGAGACAAAAAAAAAAGACACGGGTATCGTCGTTTTTGAAAGTTTACATCTGGGTTTCATTTTAGTGGGAGGTAAAGTTTTCCCACAAATGCAAATTTTGTACGGTCAATCGGCATAGAAATCGAGTAAAGCTTACGTTTAAAGATATGGTATGTTCCGCAAATTTGTGTAAAATGTTCGGAGAATATGCTAACCTTCTAACTCCTCAGTTAAGGGTCTTTTTTGTCCTTCTTTTAAAAAAGAGCAAAAACACCATTAAAACAGGGCTTTAAGGGTTTACACTGTTCCGCAAAATATTCGCCGTCAAATTTTACTATAATTCTCTGAATACCCAAAACGGAAACTCACCCAGAATCAGAAATAAACACAACAAAAGAGAGCTCAGGTTAATTTTGCATTTATTAAGAATTTAATTTTAAAGTACCCCAAAAATTTAGCATGAAAATTAAAATAGTTAAAATTTAATTAAAAATCATCATATCCCTATTATTATACCTCGATAGCCGATACACGTGTCTTTTTTTTTGTCTCTCTATCAAATTTATAGGTCGGACCTTGTAATTTTTTTTTGTGTTGTACAGTAGCTATTTTAAATGATGCATGTTCAAAATTGTATTCTTTTTATTTTCCCCATAGTAAAACATACAAAATTAATTTTTAAAAAATGTCGCAAATTTTGAACTTCAAATTGAGTTTTCGGAAAATTTTTATATGAAAGCGATGGTTCTTTCGCTGAAATTAATTAAATTCGTAGTTTGATCATTTGTAGGAATTAATGAGAAATTTTAAAGAAAAAACTATATTTTTGGTAAAAGTTACATTCGCGAATATTTCGAAAGTGGAGCTTATATTAATTGATAGTCGTATCTCTCCGAGCATTATTAGTGTTTAACAATATTATTATTAGATATGTGTTGCCACAGTCAACATATTGTATTCTGAAACATATTTTATTAAACATTTTGTACGGAAACACGTATTAAAAAAATTAAAAAAAAAAAATGTTGTATATATTTCCAACAGAGCGGTAGAGGTATGACAAACAAGAAATGCCAAATTTGCAGAAAGTACAATTTTGTTATTGCCTATGTTTTTTACAGACATATCTCAAAATAGTACAAAAAATCGCATTTCGTTTTTTGGTCTTTTAGAATTTAATAAATGGAATAAAAGAAAGATGCATTTTAAAATTGACATGAAATTTGCTTTTTCGAAAGATATCTTCTGGCATTATAATTTACTTACGACTTCTGGCATATGACCGCCACAACTGGCTCGGACGTAGCCTAATCTGGAGGTCCAATTTTCGATGACTTTTTCCAATATTTGTGGCCTTATATAAAGGGTCCGCAATCTAACGTTTTTTTTTTTCAACTAGTGCTTATTTCGTGAATGGTAACCACTTAGGTCATGTCTGATTTGACAGATAATCAGTTGTAGCCTTCCGCTGAACGAATATGGTTGTGTATACGCTTGAACAACGCTGGGAAATATTGCGTCATTACTTTGAAAATCATGGTAATGTTGCAGAATGTGTGCGAAAATTCAAATCAGCCGCAGAGCTGATGTCGTTTGGCCACCTCGGAGCTGCGATTTGACACCGTTGGACTATTATTTGTGGGGTGCCGACAAAGATAAGTGTTACGCCAACAAGCCGGAGACATTGACGCATTAAAGGACAATATTCGTGAAGCCATTGGTGAAATACAGCTGCACACAATCGATAATTCCATAATGTGCTTAAAAATTGGACCGATCGTGTAGGCTACTGCATGGCCAGCCGAGGGAGCCATTTGAATGAAGTTATTTTCCATTATTAACCGGAAGGATTGTAATTTCAAATAAAAAAATAAATTTAAGAAAATATTCAGTAGTTTTTTTTTTATAGCATTTTCAAAAAAAAAAAGTTATTTGGCTTACCCTTTATTAGCACTAACGCGGCGAATGTGTCCTCCAAGTGCTCAATCGTTTCGTGTTTATCGGCGTAGACTAGCGACTTCACATATCCCCACAGAAAATAGTCCAGCTGCGGTAAATTGCACGATCTTGGAGGCCGATTCAATGGTCCAAAACGTGAAACTATGCGGTTACCAAACTTTTCCTTCAAT
This sequence comes from Delia radicum, assembly GCA_021234595.1. NCBI lineage: Eukaryota > Metazoa > Arthropoda > Insecta > Diptera > Anthomyiidae > Delia > Delia radicum. The sequence continues at coordinate 159,607,928 of CM037853.1, read as the reverse complement.
AAATAAATTGTGGCACGAGCTGTTTGACATGTTGCGCCGTCTTGTTGAAAAAACAGCTCCTGCACATCATGGTTGTTCAATTGATAAAAGAAAAAGTCAGTAATAATGGCTCTATAGCTGATAGACTGATTGGGGTCTTTCTCTCCGCTACGCTCTACAGCAGCAATGACTTGTTCTATACGCACGTCTCTATGGATGCATATTATCAGTTAGAGTAAACAAGGTGCGAAAATGTTCCAGTTAATCGAAATTAATTGCTCTGATGGACGATTATGGACGTAGTGCGCTATACGTATTTCGAACAGAACCATGATTTTCAAAATAAATTTGCACATCTTGGAAGCGTTGTTCAGGCGTCAGTCTATACATGCTGAAATGCCAAACCAAACTAAACAAAAATCACTCGACAGCTGACAAAATGGCCGCCAGTTTAAAAAAGTGTTGCCAACTTAATGTTTTATATCTGTATAAAAAACATCCTTTATATGTGAACTTGGACGTCGTTCCGCTATACATCCACATATAAAGTACCCAAAAATTACTAAATTTTTTGGAACAACAACAACAATAATCAAAAACCATGCACCGAGGAATGCTCCTCTGAAATACTTTTCCAGTGATACCACATTTGCCTATGGTTTCTTTGGGAAAAATGACATAACTATAAAAAAAAACTCAAAATGGTGTCATATTTGACCGCTCTTTTCAACTATCTATGAAATCTTCGAGATGGCACATATAAAAAATATGTCAAGCTAAGATTTATATACTTTATAAAATATATAAGATTCATTCAAGTCGGTATGTACCTTTCGCGGGTAGTTACCTTGTGAGAGTATGTCTTGCTCCGGTAAAAATGTAAATTTTGACCGATTTATCTCCAAAAGGCATTTTAACCAAACGGAGAAACGTCTTCAACGTCGTGTTTTTGAAGTCAAAGTAATATAATCGGCTTTTGTAGAAAAGTACAATAAAATATTGTAAACCAGTATATTATTTTTTTTTTTGTAGTATTTGTCTGAGATTGGTATGTACATTTATTCTAACCTTGCCATATAGTTTTTTATCAAAACAGTGTTCATAAAACACTGTATTTCATCGCACAAATTCGTATTCGTTAACGCCTATTTGTGGCCGCAAAAGTGACAGTATGTAATATAGGAATAGAGGTACGCGTATTTTTTTTATTTTATAATTTACTCATAACAAAATTTAGCAACAAGCTGTTGCTTGCTGTCATATTTGCAATATACGACAATGAGTTTGTTTAGAATCATCATCAACAGCAACATGTTAAAACTTGAAAACAAAAACATGAGCTTTTTTTTTAAAAAAAGTGCGTTTGACAACAACTACAAGGATAATGCTGACAGTATCATAAAGTACTTGGTATACTAAAAAGGATAATAACAATCACACACTACTTATATAGATAGATAGATATAAAAGTTTACGTATATAAGTCAGCAGGTGTGTATATGTGTGAGTAATTGAAAATAGCGTATGTTTGTGTGAATAAGCTTTAATAGTTAAAGGAATTTTATACTTCCACTTGAATAGCAACAATTAGAATTTTTTTTATATTATTTTGAAAACATAGTCTTACCAGGAATACGGTAGCCAACGGACGTTGTGTTCGCGTTTTAAATGAAAACAAATGATAATATATAAAACAATTTCAAGAAGAATAATTTGAAATAACTTAAATACATCATTAATGAAGTGGTTTTTTAAACAATAGTGCTTTATATAAAAAAGTGTCGATTAATCTCAAGCCAAAATGAACAACACAAACTTTTTTGAAGACCCTAAAGGTGTTTTACAAGAAATTCAACAGCAACAGGAGGCAACAACAACAGCAATTGCAACAACAACACCCACACTTTATTCCACAAGAACGACGTCGTTTATCTACATTTGATGATTCCTTATCTTTAATGCAACGTTCAACATCAACAACCCACACCGACAACACCTTCACCATTGGCATTTCCTTCTTCCTCCTCTTTTGGCAGTGAACAAGCAACAGTAAATCGTCGTCCCAAGCCTGGTATCTTGCGTTTGGATGTGACTAAACCTAGACGTTCATCAGGTGGGTTGCGTTGAATTTCGTACACAACCACAAATGCATGGCACGGTATGTTTTACTTACTTTTAGCTATAATTTTAAACCATGGTTGGAAAACATTAATCCTTACCAAATAATTCTAAAATATCGATAACCTTAAAATATCCAAGCAAAATAAATATTTTTTTTTTCAACAACATTACTTGAATATGATTAAAAAAAGTTCATAAGGGTTAAATTTGTTAATTATTAATACATACCCGACAAAAAAAAGTTATGATATAATTATATATGATTATATATAACATCACATATAACTAAACATCACATAACATCTAATCTGATCCGAAAAATTACATACATAAGCTGATCTCATTTTATCTCATGGGATCGAATCGAATTTGATAGTGTCCTAAAAAGGGACTATCAAATATGATCAAATTATATATAATTTGATACAATTTTAGCTAATAAGTTTTTTAACTAAAAAAAAAATTAAAACGTTTTAAAGATCAATCAGTACTTTTTATGTAAAATATTTAAAAATAATAACAATTCGGTCGGTATTATAGATCAATACTTTATTGTTTTATAAAGGATAAATCTCCCTATTTAGTACTTCAGAAATTTCAAATTGTTCAAAACAACTATTTTGTTAACCACAAAACAGGATCAGTGGTAGAGAGTATATTGTCTATAGTGGAACTAAGCACTAAAATTGAAAATTCTGTATCCATTAAGCATATTATAATGGTTGGACGTTTAATTTGTTCAAACAAGCCGTTTCCAAAGCTTTCTTCTAAACACATGATTTGGTTTTAAGAGAGTTTCGAAAAAAATGTGTTACCAGTGGTACTTTTAATTAATTATGTTTCATACTTTTAAGCAATTTTAATTATATTTTAAAGTTAATTTGTATAAGTTTTGTATTTTCTATGATAAAAAATATGCATTAAAAAACCTCTAAAAACTGTTTCTCTTAAAATCAGTTGGCATAAAAAATTTAACAGATGTTGAAAACCTTCTTTAGTCTATATGTTCGTAGGTTTAAATTCTAATAATTATAACGTTGTTTTTAGGACTTTACTAAAACAATATTAATAATCATTACAAAACAGGAAACCGTTGTTTTTGGTTTTTTTTTTTTGCAGTAAATTTTTAACTCATTTATATTCTGTGATTCAATTTGGATTTTTTTCATTAAATTCCATTAAATATATTTATATAATGATATGTTTTGCCATATATAATAATATACATATATAAAAATGACAGAATTATTTATGACTAATTGTACCATATACACTTACATATGATCATATATGGTAGAATATATGGTCATATATAGATCTACATCTATTTCATATATACAATATATGCTAATATATAACATACGGTGCAATGATATATGATGATATATTAATCCATAATAAACAATTTCACTAACATATATACATAGTACTATATTGGAACACATATTGGCATAAAATTAAAAATAATAAATATGATCGCGATACATTAAATCTAATATATTTTTGGGCGTATATTACGAATATGTTATCCAAATTAAAATCGGAGTCGGGCATTGGCGAAATTGGAAAATTTCATACAAAAAATGGTCAAACTTGTTCAACACGTTTTCATATATTTGCCTCGAACCAATAGTTTTTGCATGCATATATTTCTGTGTAATGTCCTGTTTTCAGACAAAATTTTTGTTAACAAATAAATTTTAATGAGCCAAATATTATCAAAAAACCAAAAAAATAAAAAGAAAAAATTTAATTAAAAAAAAAAAAATAAGAAGTTTTTTTCGGGAATCTTTCATTAAAATGAGAAATTTACTTGTATAAGACGTAAACTAGTTGCATTTTTAATTACATATTTTCAACGAATATGGGCAACATGGCACAGTGGGATGTATCACAAAATTTTTGAAAATAATTCGGCCATTTATTACCTGGTGGTCCGATTTTAATGAAATTTGGAACAGGTATAAGTGATCTAACATAGAGCTTAAGTTTTGAGCCTTCCAAATGATTAATGATTTTTTTGTCTACTAATATTTAGTAAAGGTTTTTGCTGATTTCAGCAGATTATTTTGTTACTTTTAATTAACTAAAATTTAGCTCGAATATAACTAAATATTTGGAAACTAAACTGATTTATTTTTGCTATTATTATATTAATAATATTTAGTAAAAAATCTGCTAGTTTTAGCAGTTTTTTCTGCAAGGTCATTTTTCACTAATTATTAGTAATTTTTTTTATTGTTATTTTTACAGCTTTATTTCTATGAGTGTAAGTTGTAATCTGCTAATAGAGGCTAACAAAAAACATGTTTACATGTTTGGGCTCTCTCTAATAGTTCCCGCAAAATTCCCATTTGAAAATGTGAAATTCCAAATTTTTTCTGACGCTGGTCCAGTTTTTTTTGCGAATAGAGGGACGAAATCGTGGCCAATTTATTTTTTAAAATATTAGTTATTTATCTAAATAAATTCTTGATTAAATACATTTTCTTACATTTTTTGCTACCATGTCTACATTTAAAGTGGGGATTGGAAGAGACTTGCTGATTAAATTAGGTAGATGTTGGAGTGACTACCACCGCTTTCGCTACCTAATTGGAGGCGTGCACAATTTTTAACAGTATGTTAAAATTGATATTTGCTGTTTGAATGTGGCAACTTTAGAAGCGGTTGGGGGAAAAGTATATACAAACCAAAATTTGTTTTAACACAACATGCTTTTATATAAAAATACCTATTGGAATTCTATGCTCACTTTATATGATCAACAAGGAAATGTGTACCTAAAGTTAAAGGATTTTGGTGCTCTTTGGGCTAAAAATCTCAAATTTTTTTTTTTTTTTTTGAATTTCAAGACATTGCATTAATTTTTTTTATTTAATCAGGAATTTATTAAGTTAAACAACTAATATTTTAAAAAGATATTGGCTCCGCTTTCATACCGCTATTCCCAAAAAAAAGTGGACCTGAGTCACATTTTCTAATGGGAATATCTCGGGAACTGTTAGAGATAACCCACACATGTCGGAAGTTTTTTGTTAGTATCTACTAACAGATTACAAATATATTAATTTTTGTTTAATCGGATTGTAAACAAAAAAAATGGCGAGCACTCAAAATTTTATATGCAAAAAGTAGTGATATTGCAGCTCCGGCGGTCTGGAATACTCAAAAGCAAACTTAAGTTTGATATTACGTCACTTAGCCTGCTCCTAAATTCACTACCAATTAAGAAATGACTGAATTATTTCCAAAAATTCTGTAAAATATCCCACTGTGCATTGCGGAAATCGCAAACTCCAACTTTCATAATTTTTTGGGTCACTTTAGCCTACAGATTCTGAACTCTTGCCTACAGATTCTGAAAAATTAAAAAATATTTTGAAACCTGCGACTGCGTACTTTTTTAGTATCCGTCAGCCAAAAATAACGTATTCTATTTAAAAATGCATTCTTACTGTTGTTGCAATTTAGAATACACTTTTCACTTTTTAATTTTGATGTGCTATATGTTGCTGTTTTCTGTAAAATATACTAATAAATTGCGTAAAATAACATTAACCCAAAAATAACTCGACGAAATAACTTAAAATACCGTTAACCTTAAAATACCCTTACGAAATATTCACAAAATACCGTTATCCAGGACCGATAAAAGAATGAAACGGTTGCCAACCCTGTTGTAAACCTTTAGGGGTTTGTTGCAATATAGTTAGTTAATAGCACATTTTTTGTAACTTTTTGTTGTTGATGTTTTTTTTTTGCTTAAAATTTAAAGTTCGACGTAAGCTCTCGTTACTCAAGGGAGACATGTGTATTTAATGCTAGTCATATCTTTAATTTATCGGCGAAAGAAATTGTACATCTATCCATCGGTTTACGTGATGAAACTTATATTATTTATATGACTGTTTAAATTTTGAAATGCCTTTGTGGTTACAAAGCCCTACAAATGAAATGTCCTAGTAATACGATATTTATTATAACAGATTGTTCCGTCATATTACACACATACCATATAGTTTTTACTCCCTGCTACTACGTATTCCCAGTCAGAAAAATACAAACGGACCACCACTGGTAAGGCACTGTAGCAAGTGGTACACGTGCTGGCAACAAGTGCTTTCCCAAACCCAAAATGATAACATCATTAGATTAAAGGTCAGACTGTTCAACGTTGGCAAAATGTTGGTAAAACCATGAAATATGTGGTCTAAAAATAGATTTTAAAAACTAAAATTTAAAAAAGCTCTACCACTGAACTAACGAGACATATAATATTTGATAGCTTAAAACGTAAGTGAATGATAACTGCTGGGTTGCAGTTGGCTGCACAAATATGTCAGCACCGGCATATAGTTTTCTGAAACTAACTTGCCAAAAAAAAGTTGGTCTTAAAAGAGCTTTTCCAGACACAAAAAAAAAACGATTTTTTATAAAATAAAAGTATTGAAAATTATAAAAAAACACAAAAAAAATAAAGCCTGATAACTAGATCAACCTCGGAACATTCCGACTACAAATTTTTTTATCAGTTTTATAAAATAAGTGATCTACCAGTGGTTAGATTTTTAAGCCGTTGGCAATTTCTGTTTGACTAGCACTGGGAAAACACTTTTTTGCTAACGTTGGCAAAGTGGTCTCAGCCAATGGTTTGCCAATGTTTTTTTGCAGACCACTGAAATTATTGTAAAACAAATACTGTCAAAACGCTTTTTGTAAACGCTGGTAAAGCGTCTTCAACAAGTGTTCTGCCATTTACAATTTATCGGTTAACCAGTGGTATCTCAGTGCTTGATTTTTTGCACCACTAGCAGTTTCTGACTGGGTTATCATCGAAAATTTTCGAGTGTCTACACTATTAGTATCCAGCGAAAAATTTAGTTTTTAAATTATTTTCTCTAAAAAATCTAATCAAATTAATATTTTAAATTATCATTAATTTTTTTTGTTAATTTTTTGTATAGAGCAATTCCATATGAAAACGATCAAAATTGGCAAATTTTTGGACGACCCCTCTCCGATTTTAAAATAAATAGTCTCAATCGATTGCCCAGCAAAAAATAATGTACCTACATATTTTTTTTTTTTTTATAGTGACTGGTTTAGTGGTGGTGTGCACCACTGTCATGTGACAAAATTGAAGAATTCTTCATAAGGGACCTCATTGAAAGTTGTTTTAAAAAAAAACTACTAAAGCGATCGCAACGAGTGATGGCTCGTTGGAAAGGTATTGAATCAGGCCTTAATTGAAAAATAAAATTTTCCTAATTTTTCTTGTTAAATAATTAAAAATAATTCAATTATAAAAAATATAAAAACAATGAGAACAATGTGGTTTCTTAAATGCTCTTCTCCTGGCCAAACAATGAGTCGGGCCCATTTTTTTATTGCTGATTCTTAAAGCAAAAATTATGAGGAATCCAAAAAAAATAAAATTAGCCGGAAAATTTAGGAGCTTCTGTGGAAAATCGGAAAATTTAATTTTCATGGGAAAATTTAATTTTCATGGGAAAAAAGGTAAATTTCTGAGAAAAATTAGGAAAATTTTATTTTTCAATTAAAGCCTGATTCAATACCTTCCAACGAGCTATCACTCGTTGAGATCGCTTTAGTAGTTTTTTTTTTAAAACAACTTTCAATGAGGTCCCTTATGAAGAATTCTTCAATTTTGTCACATGACAGTGGTGCACACCACCACTAAACCAGTCACTATAAAAAAAAAAAATATGTAGGTACATTATTTTTTGCTGGGCAATCGATTGAGACTATTTATTTTAAAATCGGAGAGGGGTCGTCCAAAAGGTGATCGCTTTCATATGGAATTGCTCTATAAATATACACATAATCAGCTATAATTATTACTCCTTTTTACTAAAGTTTACTAAATTGGTAGAAAACATAATAGGCAACACTGTTTTTCCATTTTGATGTTTAAATTATAGCAAGTGCCAAAAATTCACTTCCTTCCAAATTTCATTGCAAGCTGAGTAGCGAAAGTGTAATTGTATTAGTGAAAAAGTGTGAGTAGATTGAGTTTTTCGAACATGCACTTCCATGTGAGTCCACAATAACCATTGAATGAACATTCACTCCAGTGTTGCCAATTCAGCCATTTTATGGCTAGATTTAGCCATTTTTGAACACACTTATCTAGAAAAGTAAGGATTTTTGAAGGTAAATTTATAACAAATTTGGAAGCATTTTGTTCAATCTGTTAAACAAAGTTAAAGTTATGATGGTTTTTAACATTTTATACATTTTATAAAATGACTATGTGGAACTAAATTTCTACGCTTTTAAAGAGGCGTTTAAAAAACGAAAATTTTTATTTAATTGAGATAACAATAAAATTAGAGTTAAACATTTCAATCCCGCAGCGTGGCGCAAATTTGTCCGTTAAAGGGTATTGTATATTAATTCGAGGAAATATAAAAAGAACACCATTTTTATTTTAGATCAAACATCTAAAAATAGTAAACTATACACAGAGGGCACTTTAATGGACGAAAAATAATGAACATTTTCACTAAACTAATGACACTTTTCTTCACAAAATAAACGAATATTTTCCTAACCTTAATCAAAAGCTTCAATCTTTTTATGAAACTTCTTCACTGAGCTTTTTAATGAAACTTCTTCACTGAGCTTTTGAAACTTTTAATAAAGAAAATGATATTTTTCATAAAATTGTGTGAAATCTTGCATAAACCTAACAAAGACTTTTAATGTACGAGTTCCAATGAAACTTCTTTGCTTTAATGCAAATATTCATTAATATCATGCATATAATGTTACATTAATAAAAAATTACAATATTTTTTATAAAAGTATTGAAATGTTTAAATTTTTATAAAGTTAAGTTAGCTGGAAACGCAGAATTGATTTCAAAATATCATTATCAAATAGAAAAGATTGGAAAATGATTTGGTTTTTATTGGCAAGTAAATAATCATAAAAGGATTCCTAAAATTCATAATATATTACGGGATCAAAAACCCGGCTATTACAAAAGTGCCTATTAAAGTGACCGCTTATGATTTAAACAGGATCCGCTAATACACGTACAGAAAAAAAATGGTTTGGACAACCATATTCGAAGATCTTTAAAGATTTTTGTATTTATGATTGCGACAACCATGTTACTATGGTTGTGGAAACCATATTCTTATCATAATATGATAATTAGACTACCATATTATGGTTCCCAATTAATCTCAATAATATCATATTATGGGTATAGAAATGTTTATAAATTACCATAGTATGATTCCCACATTATTCTCCGAACATTCTGTTGAAGCAGAATCAAAAAGCTATGCATGTTTTTTTTTAAATAGTACAAACGTATATTTATTTATTTCAATAAATTTATTTTAAAATAATTTAAGTAATAAATTGTCTTTGAGCCGACGAAGAAGATTTGTGTTATTAAGGATTTATATAAACCATTATTTTTTAGCTATGCGATGTTTACATACATTTTTTATTTAGTATCTAAAAAAGAAAAATTGAACTTTCTCTTTTCCAGCACAAATATTATTTTGTCAGTAAAATAAAGTAATGAAAATATTTGATTATAGCATATATACGCATTAAAATGTTGTAAAGAATACAATTTCACAATACATTTATAATGATCATAACATTTTTGTAAGCAATCATAATATTTGTAATATAACTATATTACAGTCCTAGTTATCATATTATGATCATACTGTCGTACTACGGACTTAAAAGCACGTGTATTTTGTAAATATTTTTCTTTCATATATCTTTAATTTTTTTGGTTACAATTTATTTTGCGTGAGTACAACAAATTTAAAAAAAAATCCTTTTTTTATCACTTTTTACTTTATTTATAACACTTTTATGTATAATCAACAATAACTTCATCAAATTTCCTAGGCTGCCATGGTACACCGGGTTGAGACTATCAAATTAGTCCTTCTTAAAACAAACACTACAGCGTTGTTTTTCTATTATTAAGATTTTTTGTTCAATATTATTTAATTTGTTCGGACTGACTGCTGCTCACAACTTCTTTTCAAAAAATCTTAAACAAGAATGACTCTAAAAGAGCGAAGACGCTAAAAAAAAAACAGTCGGATCATCTTATAGTCGGTGCAAGTTAGAGAGATAAATATGATAATAAATACTATATTATGATTGTAGATAAGGGAATAATATGATTACTGAAAAAGAGCGATTTTTACTATAACATGATTAAGGCAACCATATTATTGGTGAAATATGATTGATGCAACAAGAATTTAATTGAAACAACCATTTACGGCTGTAGGAAACATAGCTTTTTGGTAATTGGTAATTTTACTCCAAAATCTTGAATTAAAGAGACGCTGCTGAAAAATGTTCCGTTAAAGCGATGTGTCGGCTAATGGGAGTGTCTGTCATTAACAGTTTTCACTGTATTTAATAATTTATTGAACATAATCAAGAGGGTTTTATTATAAAATTGTTTAGCCATTTTTTCCATCATTTTGGATAACGAAGCTCTGGCAACACTGATTCACTCAACTGCATAGTTGAATTATGAAAAATCACACTGAAAAATTGTGTATTACTCACCTTATTTGTAGCTTCATGGATCAGCATCCAAAACTTCTGTGACGCTGATCCATGCAAGGGTGAATTTAAAATTCAAAAATACATTGTTCTTGTACTTCATATGTAGCCATGTCGAGTATACACGTCTAAAGCAGTTAAGTGGTGTAGTCCTTAAACTCGCAACTTTTTCTACAGCTAAGTTCACTATTTTTTACAGTTTTGCTTTTGGAGAAAGCCCCATGAATCTGAAAATAATTCCGTAAATTCATAGTTTATAATAATTTGAGGGACAGGTGCATATTCTATTTGATAAATATCGTCAAATAGATATCTTGGATATATTGAGTTGTATTAAAAATGAAAAAGCATCATTTCTAAATTAATTAAATTATATACACATTACGAGGGCGGATTAATAAGTCCGTGACTTTATGAATGAAACACAGTTTAAAAAAAAAAAAAAAATCATTTTTCAATATAATCTCCTTTTAGCTCAATACACTTAGTCCAACGTTTCTCCAATTTGTGTATCCCTTCCAAAAAATAGGATTTTTCGAGGTCCATAAAATAGGCATTTGTTTGATCAATAATTTCATCGCTGGAGATAAATCTCTTTCCACCGAGACATTTCTGTAGGTTTGGAAATAGGAAATAGTCACTAGGGGCTAAGTCCGGAGAATATGGCTGATGAGGGTACCAATTCGTAGCCCAATTCATGGAATTTTTTGAGACTGCACACGTGTTCACCCGTGCATTATCTTCATGAAAAAGAACTTTTTTCTTTGCCATATGGGGTAGTTTTTTTTTAAATCCTCGTTAAATCGGTCCAATAAGTTGGAGTAATATTCGCCGTTTATTGTTTTTCCCTTTTGAAGATAAGAGATGTGGATTATCCCGCGTGCATCCCAAAAAACTGTTGTCATCACTTTATTGGCCGACAAACTTACCTTGGCCTTCTTCGGAGTTGGTTCACCAGGAGAAACCCATTGTTTAGCCTACTGCTTGGTCTCCGGAGTGTTGTAATGGACCCATGCTTCATCCACAGTTACAAAACGCCACAAAAACTCATTCGAATTGAGGCCAAATAACTTCAAACAATCCCTTGAAGTTGTCACACGATTACGTTAATGGTAAATTGCGAGCAAACGCGGCACCCATCTTGCAGACAGCTGATCATTTAAAATCGAAACCGCACTGCCATATGAAATGCCTATGACATCAACAATCTCACGCACTTTTACTCTTCGATCGGCCAACACCATATCGTGGATTTTTTCGACATTTTCGGGTGTATTGGCCTCAATTGGCCGTCCAGAACGTTCAGCGTCATTTGTACGTCTGCGACCACAACGAAAGTCAGTAAACCACTTTTTTTATCCTTGAAATCGATGGTGCAGAGTCCCCATTGTATTTATCAAAAATAATGTTTAATGAGCACTCGAAATTCACTTTTTTCCATTTTAAAAAAAATCTACGAGTTTGTATGTTTTGAAAAGCTGTTAAACGCAAAGTAAATGACGGAACTTGCACAAAATTTGACAGTGTTTTATTAACAGGTGGTACTTGATGGGACTTATTGATCCACCCTCGTAGTTGCCATTCAACTGCCAACTGGGATTTGTACATGCACTTAAAATAATAAGTCATTAGCAGGCACAGGAACTTCATGCACTAAAAAGTGGGTTTTAGGCGCCTATAATATCCATGAAAAATTTTAAAATATTTACTCTAAATTTCAAAAATATTCACTTCAAAATTTGTTAATATAAATAATTTAAAATTTGTGATAGTTGTGCAAAACGTAGGCAGAGAATATATTAAGCAATGCAAATTAACTTAAGAATTTAAATGAAATTGCTTAAAAACATAAAGAATAATTAATTTTAAGTACCACCCTTTTCACGTCTTTTGTTAATTTGCTTCGAAACTATAAAAAAATAGTGCTTGCCTAAAATCACTCAAAACTATTTGTATTTGGCAACATTTAATATTTGCTTGTCAAATACAAAATAAAATTAAAGCGATCTTTTGACGAAAAAATAAGAAATATACAATAAAAATAAAGCAAAATATGCAATAAAAATATGACTTTAAAGTAAAATATGCAAAAAATGCATTTATGGCAAAATAAGCACTAGCAAATCAATGCCATTTTAAAACAAATTCTTTAATTCGCAAAGTTATTTTCTTTACCCTGTTCTCAGACTTAAGGAAAAAACATGCATTTGCATGAACTTCCGGTACCTGGTTAATATAAATAAGTAAGTTAAGGAAGTTTATATCAAATATGTTGTTATTCATTAGCCTGATAACCATATAAACGAACGTGGCTATTCACGGAAATGTTGTGCCTGAAAAACAGACATTAATTATAACTTGTGAATAAAGTCTTAAAAATCACATTCACAAGCTGTACCCCCGTTTCTGTATCTATAGCGAGAAGTTTTCCCTGCTTTCTACAGGGTGTCTACATTTTTAGTGATATATCTTTCAGATCTTGTAACTTCTAAATCTTTTGACAAATGTATTTTTGTAAAATACGTAATTAAAAGGAGAAGTAATGAGAATGCAGCGTTTGATTCGCTTTTTTATTGTCTTTATATTTAATTGTCTTTGACTCACCCTACTTAAAGCAGAGCAAGATTCCATGTTGTATGCGAAACTATTTTCAATGCGGAAGTTACAGAAACGGGGTGCTGGAATCGTGTTTATTTTGTTTGTTCAAATTAAGACATGTAGTGCGATTCAGTAATTTTTAACGATCCGACAATCGCAAAATATATCGACAACTTTTGTTGTTTGCACTAACGATTAAGTGATTCACCTTAACGATAGTCGACAACTCTATTTTTCTAATAAAAAAATTAACAACACAAAAATTGTTGTCGTTTAGATAACAACAATAACTAACGTTAACAATAGCGAATATCGTTTAAAATTGCTAATGAAAAGAAAATCGTCAATTTTGTTGTTTACTTTTTTAAACAATTCGATTGTCGTTAAAAACAAGTTGCTGAATCGCACTACTGGTATGTATACTAGGGTGGGGCGATTAGCATTGGAAGGAAAAAAATCTTAATGGGCGCTTCGCGTTTCTGATTCTTGGGATTGTTCTGAGCAAAAAAGTCCACTAGACCATACGTCTACTATGAAAATCGAGCTTCCACATTTTGAATTTACGGTAAAAAAAGCCCTATTTTGAAATTAACCCCTTAAACCCCACCCACAAATATGATTGATGCATTAATCTGCTAGAGAATCTTCCAAAGAAGATATTGATACCATAATCTTGGATAAACTCCTCCTATTTCCTGAGATATGTCCATCCCACACATTGTTACTTTCACAAAACACGGCTAAAAATAAAAATCTGGAAGCCCGATTTTCACCGTAGACGTATGGTCTAGTGGACTTTTTTGCTCAGTACAATCCCATCGCTCATAAATGTGACTGTTGTTAAAAACAAAATCAGTTAAAAATATAGAATTAATAAATAACCAGCATTTTTTATTTTTCTTTTTTTTAATCGGAGGTTATGGCATTCTTATGAATTCAGTGCAAATATTGTATAGGCTTGTATTATTATGCAATAACATGTGCATTAGAGGGGCATTTTTTTGTATGAAGAAAAACTTTTTTTTAAAAATTAAAATGTATTGTTCAGATTATCGTATCACTACACTCATAGAAATGTACCTGTAAAATAGCGGAAAAAGCTATCAAAAAGTAGTTAAAAATTATGTTTCAGAAAAAACTGCTAAGTTTAGCTGATTTGTTTGCTAATTATGAATAAAATAAGAACAGCAACTTTACTTTCAATTTATAACGAGGTTTCAAACTCCGGATATTTACAACATTAAAGCAAATCAAATTATCAAATTATTAGCTAGGTTGATACTAGTATTTCGATCTCGCTCAAGATCTCATCGGAACCCAAAGTTTAAGAATAGCTAGAGCATCCATAAAAGGCAGAGCTTAACAAAAACCTCTTAATCATCAAGTTGTTGTTTTAGATGGAGTCTCATCAAACGAGTTTCAGCTTAATTCAGTGGTACCGCAAGGTTCTGTTCTTTCTCCTACCCTTTTTCTTATTTTTATTAATGACCTTTTTGGTCAGACCTTCAATCTTATCTACTCTTTTGCAGATGACAGCAACATTTGTCATTCATTTTCATTCGATCACAGGCTAAGCTCTTTGGAGATAGAGGTCATGCGGCAGAACATGAATGACACACTCAATCAAGACCTTTCTACAAGCTCTAAGTGGGGCTCGCGCGACTGAGGTCGATTTTAATGCACGCAATACCCAATTGGAATGTTAACCCACAGGCAGGCTGTAGAATTAACATTGTCATCTGTAGCTATGGATGGTATATGTATTGAAGATCGGATACTCTTGATGTTCTGGACATAAAAACAGTGTTATCTCCGTTACAATAAGCACGTATTTCAAGTGTCGAAAGAGGCATTCAAGTGTCTTGGTTTTCTGAAACGGTTCAAGACTTACTTCACTCCATCCGATCTCCTTACTATTTATAAAAGCTCTATCCGGCTGAAAATGGAATACAACTCTCATATATGGGCAGGGGCTTCAGTGTCTATTCTGAAGCTTCTGGACCGTGTTTAGGGGAGGGCGGAAGCTTATCAATGACAGTAGTGTATCCAACTCTACTGATTCATTGGAGCATAGTCGGAATGTGGGTTGTGTGACATTTATCTATCGATATTATCATGGGAGGTGCTCATCTGAGATAAGTGACTTATTCCTCGAGCCCGAGTTTTTATTCGTAATACTCGCTTATCTAGTAGAGCTCATCCGTTTGTAGTTGATTGTCCTGTGTTTCGCACAACGCATTACAGAGGAAATTGGTTTTTTGGTCGAACGATTCGTATGTGGAAGAAACTTCCCGCAGAAGTCTTCCCTGTTACTTACAATTTAGAAAAATTTAAATAAAATATCCACAAATACTACTCCCTCTTTGCTCCCTCACATACCCTATTTTCCTGATCAATACAATGCACTGCATGAGCAGGGACCAGCCCCTGATTATTGATTCAATAATAAAAAAAAGCAGCAGCAGTTACTAAATTTTGTTCTATTTATATAAAAAAAATTTAGTTTGCACTCTGGCTCAAGTAATATTTTTTACAGTTTTATTAGTTTTTTACAACTTTACATTTTAGTTATATTCGATGTGAGTTTTAGTTAATTGCAAATAGCATTTTACTCTGTAAAATTAGCAAAAAACTTTTACTAAATATTTGTAGACTCAAAGTAGCAAACAGAATCTATAATATTAACAACATTTTTGCTATATTTACCACAAATTTAGTGGAATGCAAATAACAGTTTATTTTGCTAAAATCAAGAGAAATTTTTTCTAAAAAAATGTAATTTACTGATTTCATTAGGCTAGACTATTATTCACATTTAACAAAAAACTAAAAAAAAACTGTAAACATTTCACTTTTTTAAGGTTTTTTTGTCTACTAATATTTATTACATTTTTTTTCCTGATTTTAGCAGATTATTTTATTGTTTCAATTAACTACAATTTAGTTCAAATATACCTAAATGTTTGTAAATGCAACAGATTATTATTATTCTTATATTACTAATATTTAGTAAAAAAATCTGCTAATTTTAGCAGTTTTTTCTGCAAGAACACTTTTAACTAATTTTTAGTACAATAGCTTTGTTTTTTGCTATTTTTACAGGTTTATTTCTATGATTGTAGGTCTAGAAGATATTTGATGTAAATTTGAGTAAAATTGGATAGCTTTATCCTATGGCGCCACGCTACAAAAGTTTTCGATTTTTTTAAAATTTCGTTAAACGGCTTCAATAAAAATATGCCTTGTGATACATCGTTTGTTACTAATTTTGGCATGCTAAACAAAAATATTTTGCAATTTTTAAAATCGGAGTAACGGTTTGGTTAGAAACGTAGCAACACCAAGTCGCAACCGCTTAGCGATCACAGTCAAGTAGTTTGCTTGACCTAAACATTAATATATCGCTAACATTTTAAAGTTATTATCCCATAAAGATGTATAAATTTGGCGATTTTTGCGTATTATTAGATATTAGAACTAAATTTCGCAGAGTAAATGAAACATTGCGCATTTTAAAAATTTACTTTATCACTTTATAAATTTCACTTTATGCGGAAGTTTTTTTTTTTCAAAAATGACTGAAAAATAGATTTTTATTTTAAATATACCTTTAACTTTTGCAAAAAAATGTTATAACCCTAATGTGTATTCAAAGTAATATTTGATTTATGGGGATATTATTCTTAATAGCAGTGACACAAATGAAAATGAACTTCCAATTCAAAATAATGAGTATTTACAATACGAATACGCAGCGAATATATAAATTCGTTTCCATAACTACACTAAAAAATAAAAGTCCGTAAAGTTAGCAAAAAATTTAGTTGAGTCAGCAAAATTTTTGTTGGGAAGATCCTTGCAGAAAAATTGCTTATATCTGCAAAAGTGTTTTGCTGAACATCAGAGAACTGATTTTTTAGCAAAAAGTCAGTAAATTCACAAATTAAAATCGACTTTGAAATCAACAAAACTTTTGCTGGAGCTAGTACTTTGAAAAAAACTAAAAAAAAATTGTATAACATTTTTATTTTAGTCCATTTATTTTTCTGAAATTTTAATCTATTTTTATTTTGTGATTGTTTTAAATATATAAAAAATTGTCAGGACTTCCACATCGTTAACATAATGCACTTAAATAAAAAATCTGGAAATAAAATAAATGTTTAATTGAAAAAATAATTGCAAAATATATGTATGTATGACGCAATTTTACATTTTTAAATGAAGCTAATTTAAAAAATATAAAACAGAACTATTCAAAATATCGCTAATATCATAAAAATCCTTTATCTTTTTGAAACAACTCTACCTGAGACTGGCATTTATTGTTTTGTACAGTCGGACCGCGGCGTAGTTTTTATATTTTTTTTTGCCTACATCATCAATTTATCAAAATATTATTTTGTACAGCAGCATTAAAGCGTATTTTATTTTTGCCTGAATCTTCAATTTTCAAATTTAATGAATTCAGTCAATTTACTTTTTTCTAATTGTTTTTTCTGTTAATTAAAGTAAATTATCACAAATAAAATTATAATTTTTCTGTTAATATGGAAAAATATTCATGATCTTTAACCGAACTAACCAACAACTCACACACAATTTATATAGATCAACAATAAAAATTCACTATTTATCAAAATATCATTAATTTTGTCATTTTTTAAGTTAGATTGTTTAATTAATTTTTTGTTTACTTATATTTTTTGAACACTCACAATTTTTATATGCCTTTGTTTGATGTGTAGTATACAAAAGTAAAAATTAAATGAACGAAATCAATCTTGCTTACATTTTGTGTAAGTCTTATAATGGTTGTGTTTTTTGCATCTTTTCTTTTCTCTCTACTTCGTACATGCAAGCTGCGACCTCTACATCTAGTCTTTTTACTTGTTATCTATTCTATTAATGTGTTTATCAGCACAATTTTGGTAGCAACGTTATTCTGTTAAACATTAGTTCACAATTTGTTTTTTGGTGAAAGCGTTTAACTAAAATGTTAACTTAAAACGCGATGTCAGTAAAGAAATTGCTGAAAGTTAGTTAAATATTTTCAAAATAGACGTTTAACAAAATTTTCAACTAACTTTTTTTTAGAGTGTGCTGTTTGACATATCTTGCTGTAATTTAATAAACATGGACCTTTGCTGTAACAATGAACATTTCCAACTAAAATACAGTAGGTCCTGGCCGACTTTATATTTTTTGCTGGTTTGATTTTGGCTTTTCAGTATTTAAAATAAAAAAAATCAGACCTCTTTGTGTTAGCAGTATTTTGAGCTTAGGAATTCTTCTTTTTAGGAGTATATATTTTAGAGCTGATTTTTGTGCGAAGAGTGGGTTAGAAGGGGAAACATTCGCCATTTTTTGTTAAAGCGCTGTCGTTACTCAACCAATATTTTTTTTCGCAAAAATCCATTTTTATCCACAATTTTACACATCTTAACTTTAATTTGAATGTTCAAAACATAAATTATCTTTTTATTTTTTAAGATTTCCAAAGTAACTCAAATTACCTAAACTGCCCTACCTATGGGGAAATTAGTTGATGTTGCACATTTGTCAGCCATATATATAACATTTGTCAGCCATATACATATATAACTTCAAAAAAGTTTATTCTCTTCGAATTTGTTGAAAGAAAATTACGTCTAGACTAATTAATTGACGATTTCACTATAATTTCATTGATATCAATTGCAATGAAATCATTTTCATTAGCATTTTTTATTTAATATTAATGAATTTCATTGATTTAATTTCATTGATTAAAGATAATGATTTTAATTTTCATTACCATTAGCAATGAATCAATTAAAGGCAGTGCATTACAATTGAAGGAATACAAATTTGCTACTTCTGGGAAAGATTTCGATAGATTAATTGTATATGAAAATACCACAGGGTAGGTCCGAGAGAGATCGCGAGTGATCACTTTTTATAAAACAGCCACAGGGTGATTTATATTTTTTACTTATTTACGTGATAATACAAACATAAACATATGTTATCGCATAATAGAGAGTTAGTTCCTCGTTCCATTTCGTTTCCCGTATTCAGTGTTACAATTCACACTCCATTTTTTTTTTTTTTTTGTAAACAAATGCTTTTTTTGCTCAATTGTAATTAGTTTTATAGTCAATAGTGTGAATTCATTAGCATTAGTAGGACAAATTCTAATGTTAAACAATTTCAGTACAATTAAGTGGTAATGAAATTTTTTGGCATTAGCATTAGTTAACTGATGCTATATGATATATACAATTATATATGGATAATCTAATTATGTACGAATGTATGTATAATAAGATATAACACAAATCAAAATTATATATAACATATAGTGTAATATTCGAAAAAAAATTATTTCATTTTGGATAAAACGATATCTTGTCCTATTCATATATATACATTAGGGTGTTCCTTATTTTTCAATTTGCGATTTTTGGGGCTGCCCCCTCTTAAAATATTTGTTCGGGTAAAAAAATTCACCATTCAAAAAAATTAGAGTGCTAGTATAGCGGGAATGTGTCCCGCATCGCCCTTGAATATTAGGCATCCTTCAAAAAATTTACCAAATATAAAAAAAGAGAAAAAATTTTGTCTAAATTTAAACTGTAATATAATTTTTGAGTTGGGTTCAATAACAACTACGCAGATAAAAAATATTACTTTCCCAGAAAATCGCTAACTTATTCTAACTTGGAGTCAAAAAAATGCACATATATTTGGGGTGTACCTAAAAGTTACTTTTTTACATTTTTGAAAATTTCATTCAACAAAATCCAAAAAACTAGTTCTTCCTGTGAAATGTTTTATTAAACACATCCCAAATATTAAATAACATAAGTATTACGCATATCCGTTGGCAAAAATTTTTGTTAGAACATTTTGATTCTAGCGGATTTCAACGTTTTTTAAATTTGTATAGACTTTTTTTTTAACAAGATTTTTGTAATATTTCATGTTCATGTTATTGTGTATGCTATTATATAATCGTAATAACTTTATTAGAAAGTATAATTTTTCGTGTTCATAGTTAACCTGTGTTTTCATGGGGTCACAATTGACCCTCGTATTTTAAAGAGTCAAAAATCACAAAGATGACAAAATAAATTTTTGTTTATGTTTCTAATTGTAATTTATTTACATTTTAAAATTAATTAAAATTAATTATTTAGTATAAATTCAGATACTTGTATTCCTATTAAAATTGATTTTTTTGTACATATTCAGGAGTATTTTGAAAAAACGTATTTTAAAATTAATAGTGTAAGTTTTTTTCCCTCAAAATTATTATTGTGGAAAAGTTTTAAGTTCCAATTTTTACTAAGTTGACCTACTCGAAAACTAGAAACGGTTAGCGAAAATTTTTTAGAATAAATATAAATTGAATTATTCCTTTTTTTATTTTATTCATAAATTTTGACACAAAGCTGCATTTTTCTTACGTGGGTCATATTTGACCCCAGGTTAACATGGGTTAACTATCAACAGAAAAAATAGTATTTTATAATAAAGTTATTACAATCATATAAAAGAGCATATACAATAATATTGATGAAATATTATTAAAACCTTGTTTTAAAGTAAAAATGTATTAAATAAAAAAAAAAAACCTCGAAATCCCTGAGAATCAAAATGCTCTAAAAAAAATTTCCCAACGGATATCCACAGTACTTGGCTTATTTAATACTTGAGATGTGTTTAATGAAATACCTGACAGCAAACACTAGATTTTTGATTTTGTTGAATAAAGTTTTCAAAAATGCAAAAAAGTCACTTTGAGGTACAACCAAAATATTTATTAAATTTTTGACACAAAGTTAGGGTAAGTTAGCGATTTTCTGGGAAAGTAATATTTTTATTTGAGTAGTTATGATTAAACGCAACACAAAAAATATTTTATAATTTTTTTTTAATTATGCCCATTTTTTCAAGGGGCCCGATTTTCAAGGGCGATGCGGGACATCTTCCCGTTATGCTAGAACACTAATCTTTTGCGTGGCGTATTTTGACACCCATACAACGAAGGACCAGCCTAATATACATATTGTTCCATAAAATTGTGCAAATTTCGTCACATACTCAAACGATAGGTATTTTTGAGCTATTTATGGATAAAAACCAAACATTTTTTTCAATGTTAATACTTATAGTTGCTACCCGCGGCCTTCGGATTGTATTTTAAAATTTTTGACAAAGAAGAGTTTAAAAGTTGGGCAATGCTGAGCACATTATGGGAAAAACATTTATATAATTTACATAGATTAATTTTGGTCGACCACAGAATCATTGAGTTTGAAGCAAGTAATCATATTTATTAATTGTTTTAAATTGACTGATGTAGCGGACCAAAAGTTAATAAGTATATTTCCAAAAATATGATCAGCTTTACCAAATGTGTGAAACTTTTGTAAAAGAAAATCTAAAAAAATAGCGAACTAAGGGTATTCTTGATTATTTCTCAAATAATCAACTGGATAATACTGATTATCCAGTAAAATTGTACACTTTCGGGACACCCTAATGTGCATTAAAACTTAAAAAAGATTTATGCCGGAGAACCGCAAAAAAGTAATATGTTTCTTAATATTTTGTTATGGACTTAACGGATATGATAGGATGATCATATATTTGTTTGAAATTGTGTATATTTTCATACAAGCATATACAAAAATGTAACATTTAGTCCAATTTTGCCAGACTAAACCTCGGATTTAATTATATTTAGATGTAAAAGTTTACATAAAATCATATACAATTATATCAAGTCAAAATTGGTATACAATAATAATAGGTTTTATTTAATTATATATATTTGTGTCAGTTATAATAGATATAAACTGATACAATTAGATACAAAAGTGATAAAGTGCCATCGCTAAGATACAGCATGATTTTTGAAGTTAAAACTATGAAAAAAAAAAAATATATAGCTATTTTACAATGATATCACTTAAACTGTGAATTCCATTGATGTAATTTTTACGGTAACTAAAATAAGATCTCAACAGCTCGATATACTAAAACTATCACCGATATATATATATATCACTTTTTAATGATTTTCAAAACTTTATTTTATTCATCACGAGATAACAATGCCAAGTGGCATATTATTAGGGTTGCCAGATCCAAATTCGGAAAATGCTGGACATTAAGTTTAAAAAACTGGATATGGCAACAAAAAAGCTGGACATTTTCAAAACATGTTTTAACGAAAAAACGGGTTTGCAAATTGTTAGGAACATAAAGTATTAAAACACAATAATACTAAAAAATTTTCAATACAGACTTGAAATTGAAAATTACGACACTTTTTCAAAACTTATTGTGTTAAATATACTAATAAAGATATTTATACACTCAAATAAAAAAGCCTGTAAAAGTAACAGGAAAGTCTGCAATTGTTCCAGAAAGTTTTGCTAATATTAGGCCTGCAGATCGTTTTCTAAATTTAGCAAAACGTGACCGTAATTTTTTTAATAACGTAAAAGTAGTAAAAAAAAATTAGTAAAATTTTAGTAAACCTTTAATGGAAATCAATTTGCTAAAATCAAACAAATTTTGTACTATTAAAATATAAATAAAAAATAAATATAGTTAATTTACCTTAAATCAAATTATTTTCTCAAATTTAATGAAATGATGGAGATCTATGAAACATTTGTCTTCAATTTGTATTAAAAAAAATTAATATAAAAATAAAAGTATGGCCTCGAACTTTAATAATTTTCATTTTCATCGCACAATTAAATTTCGAAAAAAACATAATTTTTATTTCTAATAAAAATTATATCAAACATTTGTAAAAGACAAAGTACATTCTAGTTTACTCCCCTGTTTTTGTTTATAGACAAAAAAATAAAAAGGTTTAAAAAAACAAAAAACGTGTATTGAATATCCGCCAAAGGTGGACCTTGCACATAACAAACAAGTTTCAATTTATTTTTTGATCAATGGTGATAGTCTTTAACTTCGAGCTCATATATTAGTTCTCATGTAGTGAG
Source organism: Delia radicum (assembly GCA_021234595.1). Classification (NCBI taxonomy): domain Eukaryota; kingdom Metazoa; phylum Arthropoda; class Insecta; order Diptera; family Anthomyiidae; genus Delia; species Delia radicum. Next base: position 159,584,631 of record CM037853.1, on the reverse strand, counting down.
TATACTAGTTTATATGAATGTTTGAGGTTTGGCATTGCTACCTCTTTCAAAACGTGTTCTGAGGATGGGAACCTAGAAAATTATTTAACCCACATTCCTGAAAGGGTTAAATAATAAATTTGAAAACAAAAAACTCTATAGATTATTTGTTAGGACAATATCCTAATAAAGAAATATAGAGTATGGCCTCGAACTTAAATAATTTTCATTTTCTTTGCACAATTAAAGGTCGAAAAAAAACATAAATTTTATTTTCAATAAATATTATATCAAACTTATAAAAATATGATAAAAAAAAATTTATGACAAACGATTTATAAAACATTTTATCAATTTGATGAAACTTGTTCGCTGAGTGTAGTTAATATTTATTGCACAAATAAAGTTCAAGACTTTTCGCTCTCTTGTGTATGGATCAAATAATGTTGGCTTTAAAAGAAATTATATTATTAATAATTTTTTTTTTTTTTTTGCTAATTTTAGCAAATCGGTTTTTAAAAGTTTGTAAAATTAAATTTGTTAAATTTGCACCCAAAATAACTTAAAAATTTAATACTTTGTAAAATAAGAATAGAAAGAAATTTTACTGAAAAATATCTTAATACTTAAAATCTTAATACTTAAAATCAGTAATAATAGCAATAAAGTGAGATTTAAAACTGTTTTACTAGTTTTTTTTTACTAACCTATTTTTTTTTTTTTTTGAGTGTAACTTAAAGAGAATTTTTTCCAAAAATTTCTATTTAGCTGGACAAATTTTATTTTATCTGTTCACTGAACAAGTATAAAAAATAGTCTAAAATTATTACATTTGAAAATTGATATTGTTGTTGTAGTATTCAAATGGATGCCAAAATTCATAAAATTTTCACATTATGTGAGAAAATAATTTAATTATTTATATATTTTTAAAGTTATTTTTTTCGTTAAAAGTTTGACAAATCAAATAATTTTTTAAAGTTAATCGTTTGATCGTTAGATTAAAAATTTGTTTGATCTCTTATTCGAACAAAACAAAAACCCAAATAAATGACAACCCTAACATATAATAATATAACGAATTAATATTACGTGTACGTCTTTTAAAGTTATACAACTGTTTGATGACGAAACTACCCCACATGGTCGTCCAGCGTATGTGCCCCATGATCAGCAGGTCACATAATTTTATATTTTTTACACTTTTGAGAAATAAACTCTAAAAAAATCGTGTTCATATTATAAATTAATATCAACGCTTCGACAGCTTAAACGGTATTTTCTTTTAATACACGAAATGAAAAATGTATCCCAAATAAACTAGCTCTATATTTTTTTGCACTAAAACATGTATATCATTGACCACGTGTGAAGTACAAGTGTAAAAATTAGTTACTTGAAATATGATTAATAGGTGAATAAATTATGAAAAGGAACATTTCAATAACTCTTTTACATACAGCGAAAATCGGGGGTGCCATATGTAACCCAGTGGCGAAACCTTCCTCTTTAACCCAACATATCAGTTTGAGTTTTTTGCTCCTGCGATAATCAATTAACAAATTTATTTTGACTGGATTGAATCGTATCAAATTGTAGTAAACTCAATGTAATATAATCCATTTATATACACACAGAAAAAAAATTTAGCTATTGCCAACTGAAATTCGGTTACTACGACTCAAATTCGGTTATTATGAATTTTAGACGGTTGACACAACTTTCACAACAAAGTTCGGTTATTTCAATTGAATTTTATTTGTAAAAGCCAACATATTCAGAAACCTGATGTAAAGATCGTTGTACTAACTGAATTTATAAGTTGTTACCATTAATATACACTTTTCAATTCGGTTGGCATTTTATTTCTCTGTGTATACAATACGATCCACCATTTATCGGATCAAGGCTTCATTGAATTTGATTCATTTCTTTGTTGCATCATATTAATTTTTTTTAATCGGGCTGTTTTAATTTTTTCAACGTCGATTAGTTATCAGTTTGTATACAAATATACTAAAGGTCCTACCAATCGTTTTTTTTTTTTCATTTCCATATTAAGTGTGAGCAACAAAACAAAGCTATTATTTTTTAAAAATAAGCAATTTTACCGATATGGCATTTTAAAAAATTTATAAATTTGGCATAAAACTACATTTACATTGAACCCCAAAAAACATATTTTCGTTTTTCTCGAGTTTTCGACTGACACATACCATACAAATTTTTAATCGAAAATTTAAAGAAAAAAAACAACGAAAATACGTATTTTGGGGCTCAATATTAACGTAATATAACATAATGTTAGTAAAATACAAATTAACAGAAATGTTATTCTTTACAGAATATTTTTTTTTTTATTTTTATTAATTAATAATCATATAATTACAAATTATAAACTATTACCCTAGCCGAGCACTAGCTACTATGACCTTCGGCGCGTTGTAACGAAAACAGACACGAGCCTCTGGTGGTAATCGAACCCACGACCCCCGCACTGATAAGCCAGCACGCTACCAACTAGCCTACTTTACAGAATATTAAATTTTAATGTTATGCTACGTTCATAATGCGCCCCAAAATACGTATTTTAATTTTTTTTCCAGTTTTCGATTTAAAATTTGTATGAAATTTGACAGTCGAAAACTGGAAAAAAAAACGAAAATGCGTATTTTGGGGTTCAGTGTGAATGTAATTTTATCGTTTTATTTTCTGTACAATAACAGAAATACAAAAAAGTTATAGAATATGGAAATTAAGATCTTTTATGTTTTTTCACATCTGGTACTTTAGTTTAAAATTAAAAAATCTGGTACTTTGAACAAAAAATTCAAATTGACAAATGCTACACAAAGGAGTAGCGAAATATCGAAAATAAAAAACTGTTATATAAAAAAAAAAAAAAAAAAAAAAAACAAACCTTAGCTCAAATAATTAAAAAATTCAAAAATAAGAAATAAGGTTAAATAAACGAAAATAATTATTAAATAAATTTTAATAAATTTATTTTTTGTGTGAAACTTATTTTAAAAAATTGCTTTTGTGATAAAAACATAAAATAAAAAATCGCTGGAATAACGTAAATTTTTAAATAAAATATGAGGTCACGGAACTGGAAACATTAAGAAAAACATTTAGTGTCATTGCATGTGTGTGTGTGTGTTTCTTTTTACAATTACATAATAAAAAATATAAAAAATTAAAAAATTACCAATGTGTTTTCAATTTATTTAGAAAAAATAATAAAATTTTCATAAGATCATATTTGAAAAATATGTTTTTTTTTTTTTTAAGTTTAGCTTGTCACGGGAAAAGGCCTAAAAGGCCAAATAGCTGCAGCCTTGTAATTGGAAAGCGTTGACGAAGTTATTTAAAGAAAAATAGAGATGTTTAAAAAGAAAAAATATTGATATTTAAAACAAAACAGTTTACAAAGAAATAAAAATATTTTCAAATATTTTTATAAACTTGAAATACAAACAAATCAAAGTTTCTATGATTGAAAAACTTATTTCATTACCCCTTCTCAATCATATAAACCTATGCGAGTACACAATTTCAGAAATGAATTAGCATCCAGTGATTTTGTACATATATCTGCTAGTTTATCAGCAGTTCCAATTGATTCAATTTTAACAACACCTTTCTTGACATTATCTCTGATGAAATGATGTTTTATATCGATGTGCTTTGATCGTTTCGATTCCTCATTTGTTGCCATACACACACAACCACGGTTGTCCTCACAAATAGTTACAGCTTCATTTAGTATTACATGTAGGTCTTGAAGTAAGCCTCTCAACCATATGGCTTCAGACACAGCAGAACTTAAAGCCACGTATTCTGCTTCACTTGGCGAAGTTGACACTGTTTGCTGCTTCTTGCTGGACCAAGATACGGTACATCCATATACTTTAAATATGTAACCACTCACGGATTTTCGATCATTAACGTCATTGGCCCAATCGGCATCAGCATATCCAAACAATTTATTTTCATCATTAGCTTCGTAAATCAATTTCTTCTTTACAGTGCCTTTTAAATACCTTAGTACCCTTTTCAAACACTGCCAATGTTCTTCAGAAGGTTGTTGTTGAAAACGTCCAAGGTAACTCACATGGTAACAAATATCAGATCTCACACAGAGCATTACATACATGAGACTACCCAGAAGTTCCCGATATAGTTTATCAATATTTCCATTACCATTATATTTGAGCTGTAATCCTTTTTCCATAGGCGTCTTGACAGGATTGCATTCAGTCATTGAAAACTTATCCAAAACTTTTTGTATGTTGGATTCTTGTGACATAATTATTTTGTTGTTGTTGATTTCTATCTCTATTCCCAGAAAATGTTTCAATATACCACAATCCGAAAGCTCAAAATTTTTAGAAAGCTCAACCTTTAAATTCTCAATAGATTTTAAGTTTGGCCCAAGAATCAGCAAATCATCAACGTACATAATAACATATAAGACATCATCTCTTGTTTGACCAACTTTCGTATATAAACAGTAATCGCGTTTAGATCTTTTAAAGCTATCATTTATCAAAAATTCGTTTAGTTTGTCATTCCAACATTTAGGCGCCTGTTTTAACCCATATAATGATTTAAGTAAGCGACAAGACATACCTTTATCTGCAGTCACGCCTTCTGGCACTGCCATGTAAATTTCTTCACGCAATTCCCCATTTAAAAATGCTGTTTTTATATCCAATTGATGTAGATGATATTTATTCTTAACTGCAATTGCAAGCACTACTCTTACAGTTGTCAATTTTGCCCCAGGAGCATACATCGCATTGTAGTCAATACCATATTTTTTGCGAAAAACCTTTCACAACTAACCTGGCTTTGTACCTAAGCGGATTACCATTCTCATCATACTTGATTTTGAAAATCCATCTCGACTTTAGTAGCTTTGCGTTCTTTGGAGGTTTTGTTAATACCCACATTTTATTGAATTTCATCGACTATAGTTCTTCATCATAGCTTGAAACCATTTATCAGCATCAGATCTACCAGAAATTTCTGAAAATCTTTCAGGTTCACTAGAACATATATAAGATTCTGAGATGGCAGCATTACCAGTCAAATAATCAAATAGTCTTATAGGCATCTTTCGATCTCTTCCACTTCGTCTTGGCTCAGCGGGTTCTGTATTTGTTTTATCGTCATCTGATGTCAAAACATTATCACTAACCTGAACAACAGCATTTTCAATTTCATCATGTTCATCTTCAGTGTTGTTAAACGGTCCCACGGCATTTTCGCTTTCGTATTCTTCACTGGAGACAGTTGCTTCCCTCTTGTAATTGGAAAACGTTAACGAAATTATTTAAAGAAAAATATTGATGTTTAAAACAAAACAGTTTACAAAGGTATAAAAATATTTCAAATATTTTTATAAACTTGAAATACAAACAAACCAAAGTTTCTATGATTGAAAAACTTATTTCAATATGCAGTATACATTAATTAGTTTTCATAGTATAATGTATATAAAATTCTAGTTCTTTAATATTTCGAGGTCATAAAATGTTCCTTCCAAACTACTCACTACACTGACACAACTGCAATACAGTAAAGGTGATATGCAGGAAAATAGCATAATAAAATTAACAGATGCGATCTAAAAATGTGTGAAACTTGAGAAACCATTTGTGAAAATGTCATTTGGAATACGGAATTAGATCATTCCACAGCCAACCCATCTTCATTACAAAATATCTTTACATACTTATCATGCAAGTGTGCAGGGTAAACAATTATATTAATTAATTTATTATTATGTCTTAATCTTAATTTGACTTTAATAAAAATATTTTCAATTTTCCAAACAATTTGAAATTTGTATACATAAGTGTTTTCAAGAAAAACTTTTTATTATGCTATCATACTTGTCAAAACACTGTGAGCCATTCCATGTGAGACGGAACACTAGTTCACATCACGAGTTTTGTTTGCAACGAAATTTATCAGACGTATTTATTATAATTGAGAATTTCAAACCCTATATTTATTACTTTGTCATTTAATAATTTTATATTAATCGAATTAACATTTTGTTTTTTGTTCGTGTATTGAAAAATAAATTTTCGTCATTGACTTTTAATAGTATTGTTATTTTAAAAATATAGGACTAGCGTTTTCGAAACCTTTAAAATAATCCTCCAACCATTAAAATAGGTACAATATTTTTAAAAATACTTCAATTTAAATATCGGTATATCGGAAAATTTTTCATGTTTTTTTTTTAAACACGATTGTCTTCTTAAATTAATCTTTTTTGCTTTTTCCAAAAACTTTTGTCAAATATTTGAGAAATAAGAACACGTCTGCCAAATTTTGTATCAAACAAAAATCATGATGTAAAATGTGTTCTGTTTGACATGGAATGACTCATGTTTATCACTACTGCACTAAATCCTTGTATTTAGTATGTGTTGCTAAACATACTATCCCTGCTATAGTTCATTATAATGAAGTTTTAATGTTGTGTTAGAATCCAATAATCAACATGAGGGAAAATAACCCGTAAATTGTATGCGTATAAAAACTGTTGTTACCACTACTATAACAAAATGAGAAAAAAAAACTGTGAACATGTAAATGTAAATGTTTCTACTCCATACATCCAAATAAACTATTCGCAGAAAATATGCATATATTCGTAATTAAAGTTAACAATCAAAACGGCCTAAGCTTTTTTGCAATGAAATTTATAACACTTGTTCGACACGATAAATAAACAATATGGAGGACCTATAGTCAATAGCTCGTATCTACACAAATACAATTGTTTAGGAGAGTAAAAAAACTGATTCGTACGCGAACTAAATTTTTTGAGTTAAACTCTTCTCTAATGAGTGTTTTTTATAGAGGTATAAAACTTTAAAGTTGGAAAAAACAAAGATGAATTTTTAAATTGACATGAAATTTACTTTAGAAATGTTGAGGTTAAGAAAAAGAATAAATACTATTCATTTTTAAATCAGACTAGACTAGTTTCTGCCTTTTTATGGACAGGCTCATCAGTGATTTCCCTATAAATTGTATTATTATTTGTGTCTTATAATTGTCAGACTGTCTCTATATGATACATTTTTCAACAACCTGCGGCTGTACGAATCAAACCTGCGCTCATCTTACATTACAAACGTAACAATACCAAGTCATGACCGTTTAGCGATCACACCCAAGTATGGCCTCGAATCTAATGCAGCTAAATTGTAGTTTTCTTTCCGATTAGCTTTTTCTGTTATTGTATATTATACACAGAAGTGACAACACCAACAACACAAATATTCTATTTTTAGATTTTTGTTTCTTTTTCTAATCTCGTTCGTCTATATTTCACAATGCTAAATTTACTTTATTCGAAAAAAAATCTTCTGGCATTATAATTTAAATATGACTTCTGGCATATGACCATATCGGCTGGCTCGGACGTACTCTAATCTGGATGTCCAATTTACGATGACTTTTTAAAAATTTGTGGCAGTCTATTGGCAATAACGCAGCGAATATTGCCCTCCAAGTGGTCAATCGTTTCGGGCTTATCGGCGTAGACTAGCGACTTCATATATCCCCACAGAAAATAGTCCAGTGGCGTTAAATCGCACGATCTTGGAGGCCAATTTACGGGTCCAAAACGTGAAACTATGCGGTTGCTAACCTTCCCTTCAAATAAATCAATTGTGGCACGAGCTGTGTAACATGTTGCGCCGTCTTGTTAAAACCACTGCTCCTGCACATCATATTTGTTCAATTGATGAACGAAATAGTCAGTAATCATGGCTGTATAGCGGTCACCATTGACTGTAACGTTCTGACCAGCATCGTTTTTAAAGAAGTATGATTCCACCAGCCCACAAAGCACACCAAACAGTCAGTTTTTCTGGATGTAACGGTGTCTCAACATGCACTTGAGGATTATAATCACTCCAAATACGGCAATTTTGTTTATTGACGTATCCATTTAACCAAAAGTTTGCTTCATCGCTAAACAAAAATCGAGTATTTGGAACAGAACCATGATTTTCAAAATAAATTTGAACAATTTGGAAGCGTTGTTCAGGCGTCAGTTTATTCATGTTGAAATGCTAAACCAAACTATACATAAATCACTTGACAGCTGACAAAATGGCCGCCAGTTAAAAAAGTGTTGCCAAGTTAAAGTTCTATACCTGTATAAAAAACACCCTTACAACTACTTTATATGTATTTGCCTTCCTTTTTTATATACGTTATTTACTTCGCTAATGCAGATAAGTACTCTGCCCAAAAAATTTTGATCAAAATTAGTTTTTATGTGTTATTCTAAACCTATTAAAAGTTTAATGCATTTTTTTATTCAAGTTCATTAAACAAATGACAATTGAAGATACAAATTACCAAATTAAATTTTGAATAACAGCGGTATGGAGAAGAGTACTGTATCTGCCACTCAGGAAAAATATTTTCATCATATTGATGATATTGTTTCACAAAGTGTTTGTCATCAATTATTCATTATATTTATGAAGTTTTCATAAATATGGTGAAGAGTTTCATAAAAATGTATGATAAATGTTTCATAGGTCTTTATCATTTCATAAAAAAGTTTCATAAACTTTGTGAAAATAAATTTTAGCTTTTTATTGAAATTTTTATTTTTTGTTTGAAATTTAGAAAACTTTTTAAACCCCCAATCTTTCAGAAATTATTTTGAATTACAAAACATCAGTTAGATAATACTTCAATTTAAATCAAATTTGTTTAATACAATATAAAATTTTGAAATTTTAATTTAAGTTTTTTAAATTTTTTAATAATATTTTTTTATGTCGAATGGAATTTTTGAACTTCAATTGGTATTCATCTAAAATCTCGAAAAGGCAGTAACTAACAAAAAAAATCAAGTTTGAATTTGTTATAGATTACGATGTCTTTAACCAAAATACATTTAAATGTTTAAATCTAAAATTTTTATTAACGAAAATCAAAAGGCCGTAACTGCATTTTCAATACACTCATTAACCAAAAAGTCGTGTAGTTTTATTTTTTATCTTTAATGTAATGATTTGTATTGTTTTTTGTTAAAAAACTTTCATTAATTTAATTTAATAAATATTTTTCGAAAGTTTGTAAATAGCTAAACTGTGCTTTTTTGATTAAAAAATACTTACAATAAATAGATAAAAATAAATAAGTTGGCTAAAAACTGTTTTGATTCGTGCCGAAAAGCAGTATTTTTTATTTTAAACTTTTGTTCTTTTTTTTGCATACATTTTTATATTAGAGTTACGGAAATTTGTTTTGAGCAAAAGGTCCCAACTACATTACTTAAAAACTACTATTTTTCCATGAAATTTTTCTCAGAATCAAATATGTCTTTCTTTCTTTCTTTCTTAAGCGTAATTAAAAAATTTGGATACTAAGCTTTATGCAGTTTTTTATTTATAAAGTTTTTTGTCTCGCCTCTAAATATAAAAAGTGTAGTAACGGCCTTTTCGATTTTAGGTGACGATATGCAAATTCTACACATGTACGTCATTTTTTAAATTCCATTTCAAAAAACAACATATGAAAGAAACATTGCAATATGTTGAAATAGCTATATTGTAATGGTTAGCGCGTTGGACTTTTACACAGAAGGTCCCGGGTTCGATCCCCGGTTCCGGCAACATCAAATTAATATGTATGAGTTTTTTCTATCCCTCATACGTATCGCAATGTCCACCTTCGGTGTTCCCATAGCAATTAACCCCACCGAAGTAAAATAATGAATCAGGGCTATGAACCAAAAAGCTTCAATAAGTTCGCCAACTCTCCATCAGGTGGCGAGCAACAACTGTTCTAAGACTTATCATCTCGCGCGATTACAGTGTTGCCATGTCTGAAGCCCTTCATCTTTCCCCACCTTTCATGTCTATACTATCCCTTTCCAAAGAAAGCAACACACTAAATATAGGAAGTATTTCCTGAGTGTTGCCTCTCTTTAAAAAAAAAAAAAAAAAAAAAAAAAATTTTGAAATAAAATTGCGGTTTTCACGATAAAGCGGATTAAAATTATTATTATTTTTTTAATTTTTGAAGTTTTAATTATCTAAAAAGTTATTTAGAAAAAGGTAAAATAACTCATATTTTATGAAAAATCCACAGCATAACGTCATTCTTCCAAAATGGTTACACTGACAGAATTATCTGCATGATATCATTGAATTTTTGCATTAGATATTTGAAGTGTCACTGGAACTCATCGATTTCATTAAAATGATGCAGTTTTTCAAAAAAATTTTGTGAAAAACTTCATTTTATTTAATAAAAATTTAATACACCTAATGAAAAAGTTTCATTAAAAATAGTTTCATACAAATTGTGAAGCTTTTTCATAAAGTTTAAGAAATTTTTTCATTCACTTTGTCAAGTAAACTTCATTAGTTTATTGAAAAATTTCATTAAAATTCATCCACGAAAATTCTTTCTGTGGATGTCATTAATATTTATTTTAATCTTTAAGGAATAATATTAAATAAATATTGAAATTATTTTTTTTTCATGCACACTGGCTCTTAAAATAAAAAATTAAAATAATTTCTTTTCATCTCAAAATCACAAACAATGAAAACCGTTAAAAAATTATTGTATTAAAGATGTTTTTACAATCTTAAAGGTAATAAGATATTGATACAGAATTCACTGAGAAGTCCTGAAGCATGTAATTTTAAATGATTACAAATTTCCACGAGAAATTCGAACAATTGCAATTGTTAGCAACCTTAAACGATATTCGAATTCGCTGAAATTTGAAACATATGCTAGTGTCGTCCATACACATCTATCTATTCAGCCTTGAAAAGCTCAAATCGGACTACGTCTAGTCTACGATTTTAAGGCACCTTATTGTACACTTCATACATTTTTAAAATATTATCAAAAATAATTGTTTTTAGTTTAAGCGAGCTTAAGATCATTTATTTATTAATTATTTATTTCCAATATTTCGTCTCCACATTGGGTGACTTCTTTAGGGAACAAATATTACAATTTAAAAAAAACTAGTTTTAATAATTAAAAAATTTAATTTAATAATTAAAAAATTTTAATAATTAAAAAATTTAATAATAAAATAAAAGAAGATCGAAAAAAACTTAACTTATCAAAAATTTGATAATGCATTTAAAGTTTATATTTTTGTTAAAATATGTTCATTAGGAATATTGGTCGTTATATTATCATTATGTGGATAAATTGTTCATCAGGGTAATATAGTCGGAATATTTGTTAACGAAATCCGATTTTTTAAATCTACCTTTATCGCCGAAAAAGGGGCGTTTGGTCTATCTCCTAAACAAGGAAAGCCAGAATCACGAAATTTGGCTCGTAGATTCGTTTAATGAGCAGAACAAAACAAAAAAAAAAATTGGTTATTCCAATGGTTATGTAATAAAAATGATTTTAAGAGTTTCGAAAAGTCGATTTTTGGATCAACTTTTTTGTAGGGTAGGAGAGGGCAGGGTCCTATATGTAAACGGGGTGCGGGGTCATATATGTAAACGTTTTCATTTCTACTTAATTTAAGAATCAGTAAAAATAATCTGAAGCCAAAATATAAATATATCCATCCACAAACCAACAGTAGGTAGTGAAACGGTTATCGTATACGGTACTTATATTTTAGGTCCATTATTTAGTCTCATAAATTTCATAAAGCCTCTAATTTTTCAAATGACCATAACTATGCTAATGTTGCCTCCCGTCGATAAGATATGTATGCACAACTTTTATTCAAACCTTCTACATTTTATTATTTGATTGTGTATGTATATTAGAGTGCCTTAAAAAAATTAAGTATATGATTTACACCCCCTAAAAAACAAGGATTAACATGTTTTATGATGATTCCTAAAAATTTTCCCCTCTAGCGATAACATCCCGTGAGCTAAACCCTTTTTTTAAAAAACCTCCAAAAACACTATTTTTTTTATTAAATATAAATTTGTAACTGCCACTTCGGTTTTTTTTTTTTTTTGTTTTGTATAGAACTAAGATATGAAGTCTCTAACGTAGAGATATTTTAAAATTTTTGTCTAGTATATTTTTGAAAAATCAAAAACTACGTTTTTTTTATGCAAATCAAAAATTTAAAATCCGGTTACGTTAAGGACTAAATAATTTATTAGTGTGTGAAACAAAATTACATTTTTTTTCTCAGTTGAGTACCCAAGGCTCCACGATAGCACCAGATTTTGCCTTTAAGAAAAGGGGTCTCTAAAGAAATGGTTACCAGGGTTGACATGGTAGTCCGAATTCTAAATTATAATTTTTAGAATTAAATCTATTACTGTGTTTTTCTATCGCAAAATGAATTTTTTGAAAAAAAACATTTATTTGTTTTTTTTTTATGTTTTTATTGATTTTTCATCATCATTTAAATTGCATTGCAATGGTACGGTACTCTACTTTTATACTGCTGTTTAAAATTTTTTTTGATCAATGGTGATAGTTCTCATGTATGTTAGTTCTCATGTAGTGATATGAATGTTTGATGTTTGGCATTGGATTGTTGCCTCTTTCAAAACGTGTTCTGATGATGGGAACCTAGAAAACTCCCGAAATAGATCTATCAACACATTCCTGAAATTGTTAAATAATAAATTTGAAAACAAAAAAACTCTATAGATTATTTGTTAGGACAATATCCTAATAGAGAAATATAGAGTATGGCCTCGAACTTGAAAAATTTTCATTTTTATGCAATTTATTTTAAAAATTCATTTTTCTAACGTTTCAATATTTGCAAAATATGGAATTATAGCCAAATAGTTGCACATTCACTTTATTGGATCACGGGGCTTAACTATTTTTAATGATTTTTTATTGATTTTTTGAAAAAAAAGCTTTAGCAATTTTACTTAAAAAAACAGCAATTTGTTATTTTTTTTTTATTTTTTAGATTTATTAAGATTAAATTTAAAAATGTAATGATAAGGAGGATTTTAAATGTCTCTGTTTTAAAAACCATACCTTTAATTTTGTGAATTTTTCTCTATGTGAAAAATAGAATCTAGTGTTTTTCATTGGTACTTTACAATTTTTGTACTAATCTTTAGAACAATTTTTATTTTTACGTTATTTTATAATTAAAGAATTTGGATGTACTAAAATTTAAAATTTCTTTTTTGCTGATTTTATAAAATTTATTCTAAATGCAGTTAACTGAAATTTTGCGGAACTTAGTAGCGGTTACTAAGTTTTTAAATTTATTACAGTTTAGCAGACATGTGTTTCTAAATCTAGTAAAAAAAAATACCGCAAGGTTAAAAATAGTCAAATTTACCGAAATAACAGCAAAATTTTCCGAAGCCATTACAAATTTTTTTTTTTTAGTGTACCACAATCAAAGTCTATTAATGTAGTTTTCAAGAACTTCAATTTTTTTTTAAATATTTCTGACAACTAAATACAAGTAGAACTTAAAAACTACAAATTTTTGGTGGCAATAATATAAATGCATTTTCCGTATTCGCAAATTTAGGTATTTTTATACTTTTGTTTTCTTTCTCATATGTTGCTTTCTTTTCTGCCCCACTACAGGAAAAGGTATATCACAGCAATGTCAAACTAGCAGTATTTGCTCTCCTATAAGAGACTAAAAAAAATGGAACAAGTTCTTAAATTTTTCCTAAAAATGGGAGAAGCAGGTGTGGTTAAATATTGAGAAATTTTTCTATAATTTGTAGTGTGGTTAATTTTAATTTAATGCTTGAAATTTTACTATATCGATATCATACATGGGAATTTTTCATTAACATTGAAATTTCATACCATTAGTTGATACTAATAATAATGACAAAAATTTAATTACCATTTAATGATAATGAAATATTTTTCATTAGAGAAATCATTATTAATGATGGTGAAATCACACTAATGAAAAAAAAAAAAATAATTACAATATAATTTCTTTACAAAAGAAAATAATGGGTTGGACACAGGTTGGAAAAAAAAACATATAATTTTTTTACGAGCGCTTTGGAAAAAAAAAATCCTTGCGATCTTTTTCTGACCTAGCTCATTTGTATTATCAGGGTGTATTAATAATGCTGTGGAACAAACATTTTTTGCCCTCTCTTGCTTAGTTTCGGAGATATCGGCAAATCAAAAAACACCATTTTATAAAATGGCTAATATCTCGAAAACTAAGCGATACATAGCATTGTACATTTTGTTTTTAAACAAAACAAGTGTACAACTAAAAAGAAAAAAAAAAACAAAAAACGTGTATTGAATATCTACCAAAGGTAGACCTTGCACACAACAAACAAGTGTTCAATTTATTTTTGATCAATGGTGATAATCTTTAACTTTGACCTCATATATTAGTTCTCATTTAGTGAGAAAACTAGTTTAGTTTGAATGCTTGATGTTTTGCATGGGATTGTTACTTCTTATAAAATGTGTTCTGATGATGGGAAACTAGAAAATTACCGAAATAGATCGATCAACACATTCCTGAAAGTGGTCAATTAATGAATTTGAAAACAAAAACTCTATAGATTATTTGTTAGGACAATATCCTAATAAAGAGATATAGAGTATGGCCTCGAACTTGAATAATTTTCATTTTCTTTGCATAATACTATATATTATAAATTCAGAAATAAAATAAACATAGGGCTAGCGAAGGATTTCCATCCTTGATTTCAGCCATTTTTCACAACAGCAGTGAAATTTAAAACCATTTTCATTAATCAATGAAATTAAATCATTATCATTTCTTAAAAAAAATATAATGAAAATAATTTCAATACCATTGATATCAACATAATGGTAATGAAATAATTATTTCATAAGTAAACTTAATTCATTAGTCCCATGTATGATCAATATATTGTTAAATGGAGAAGTGAACAAAAATTTAATTTCTAAAACAAATTCAGTTCCGAATTTATAAAGTTATGCAAGACTTAATTTATATCAAAATCGACCAAAAATTTGTTTTAATTATTTCTTTTTATAAAAAATGGTTAGATGTGTAACTCGCACTAGTTTTGGAGAATATATTCGTTGAATATTGCTATTCATATATATAGTTCAATATTTCGGAAC
This sequence comes from Delia radicum, assembly GCA_021234595.1. NCBI lineage: Eukaryota > Metazoa > Arthropoda > Insecta > Diptera > Anthomyiidae > Delia > Delia radicum. Next base: position 159,569,553 of record CM037853.1, on the reverse strand, counting down.
TAGTTCTGAATTTTTAAAAAAAATAAACTTTTTTTCAATTCGCTATAAAAAAATATGTTGATATATTAAAATTTCTAGCATTTGCCAAATGCAGTTAAGTAATTATAAATATTATAATAAAAATGATAGCAAACTTTTAAAAAAAAATTTAAAAAGCTTCGGTGTGCCCATAGCACTTACCCCACCGAAGTAAAATAATGAATCCGGGCTATGAAACAAAAAGCTTCAATAAATTCCCCAACTCTACATCAGGTGGCGAGCAGCAACTGTTCTAAGACTTATCTCCTAACGCAATTACAGTGTTGCCATGTTTGAAGCCCTTCATCTTTCACCACCTTTCGTCTCTCCACTATCCCCTTTCCAAAGAAAGCAACACATTAATTAATAGGAAGAATTTCCTGAGTGTTGCTTCTCTTAAAAAAAAAAAAAAAAAATATATGGAGGGCCTATATTCAATATCATATATCTTAGATTTTCACGAAATGCGTTTATGATGGCAAAATCAATTTCAAAGTAGAAGCATATTTTTTTGCAATTTTATTATAAGTTTGTTATTTCTCTTTCTTAAACAATTAATTTTTTTGAATGAAAACTCATCTATCTCTTCATATAATATACAAAAGTTTTTTCTTTGAATAAACTCCTTTTGAAATATATGCTTTATTACTAAATTATGCATGCAGATCACGTGGTCAAATTTCTTAAATCGGGTAGGTCGGTTTTAAAATATTGCGAATTATAGTTTTTAACGACGATTTTTTTTTTTTTTACTGATCTAATATCCGGGAATCCGGAACGAAATAATTTTCTGTGTTTATAAATATAAAAAGAACATAAGATTACCTTTGTTCTTATATATCTGATGGTTGTGATTATTAAAACCGAAACCATTATTTATCTAAAGCTGTATCCAATTTTGCTGCAGAAAATAATAAAGTTATTGAACAGAATTTCTTAAAAAATTCCATATAAAGGTTAATTTTTTAGCAATTTTCTTTTTGGCAACACTGTTTTAGGCAGCTCAGCTGTATTTGTGTAACTGTTAAACATGTTCAGTTTGGTCTAATTTAACCATGAAGATTATTTAATTTAATTATCAAAATTCATGCTCGGTTAAGAAAGTGCATCGTGCACTTCTTCCAATTTATGGTAAGTTTGGGCTACCTTCTGAGGCGGATATCCGGAATTTTGTGACTAAATTTCGCACCAAATTTATATTATTGGACATTAAATCACCAACACATACGTACAGTGCGGACAGAGGTAAATATCGCAAATGTATCCGCCGTGTTATGGATGACTATATGTGGATGACCTATTCGGTCTTTATTTATTTTTTAATAATTTTCAAGATATTTCGATTTTTTATATTATTTATTATTAGTTTTACACCTTATTTTGTATTATAGCTGCTAACTTCAATAACAAATTACCAAAAATATATGAAATTCATAAATTAATTTATTATATTGTTTTTTTTTATTACTTTACAAAAGCCTCTATCTATTGAAATTTTTTTAAACATTCATTTTTTCATATGCAAAATCCTCTATATTCCACAAAATTGACAATAAGGCAAAATTTTAAAAATAAATTATACGTGAGGTTCACTTTAAAAAAATATTGTACAACATAGAATTTTAAAAACACTTTTAAGAGTTTTTTTATTAATTAATAATCATATATTTGCAAATTATATACTATTACCCTAACCGAGCACTAGCTACTATGCCTTTCGGCCCGTTGTAGCGAAAACAGACCAGTGCCTCTGGTGAGAATCGAACCCACGACCAACCCGCAACCAACTAACCTACCGGGGCGCACAAAATAAACAGTTTTTATGCCTGTAAAGTTCTGTTTTTTAAGATAGAGGATATTGAATATAAGCCCTCGATATGTTACCTGTATTATTTATTTTAAATAAATATTCTTTTATGAATGGAATTGTTACGTATTTGTTTTTTGATATTGTATCTGGAGAACAAAAATTCTTCTTGATTAAAAAAATATCTTACGGAAATTGCTTTTAAAAGCTAAACTAAATAATCCAAGTTTCTCTTAAAATTTGCAATTAAAATTGATTATCGTTTCTTTTACTTTCTTTTTAATCCAGTTATTTTACGATTTTTAATAAAATGTTTTTTATTTATTTAAAACAAATTTACTGTTTCTTATTTCTATTATTATTTTCGACATTCCCGGGAACTGAAAAAGTGCGGGAATAGGTTAGGTTAGGTCGGAGTGGTAGCCGGCTTCGTAGGCACCAGCACACTTAGACTCTGAGGTCCGTTGTGATGCCACGAGCCTGACGGATTACCGATCAGACTCCACCGTTGAACCAGTTAGAGCTCCTTACGAAGCTAAGGAGGTGCGGAATACCAGCACCTGAAAGATCCCCAAGATCGTGAAAGAACGCCGATCCAAGTAGCGCCAGCGCAGGACATGAACAGAGAAAGTGTTCAATACTCTCCTCCTCGTCCCCGCAGCTCCTAGAGAAGTCAGGCGATAACACCCCCAACCTACATGCGTGCCTGCCAATAAGACAGTGGCCGGTTATCACCGCCACCATGTCAGAGATTTCCCCACTGGAACGTGACAGGAGCGCGGGAATAAAAAACATAAATTATACACCAATTGGTAATGAAAATGTAGAGGTACCTTCACATTTTCACTCATAACTTTTGAACCTCTGGTCCGATTTTGCTCATTTATAATACCATAATATATACAACAATATAGGTAAAAATGAGCAGTCTATGTACGGTTTTCGCGACGTGATCACCATTTCAACAGACAAACGGACATCGCTAAATCGGCTTAAAATTCAATAAGGATTAATAATTGCATTTATTGTAATTAAATGTGCTAAAGTCCCAAAACTTATTTAACAAATTGTGAAAAACAATCTGCTGTAGGCTTGTCCCTATCCGGATTTCATTCCTGCCCAAGGAAATCTTCAGGGGACTTTGTTATTAGAATTTCTAGAGATATTTGTTATGTTAAATCACAAACTCAATGAGAATTTCTTGTCCTCGTCTAGGAGCGTGATTCAAAATTTAAAATATCAAAGAAAAAACAAAAACAACAACAAAATATTATCACAATTGGCTTTGTCATCTTCCAAATACTACTCTGTTTTTTTGACAGACCTAGCAATGTAGTGACGTTTATTCAAGTAAATCAACAATAGAAAATCATATGTTTTCTATTAGTGTCAGTTACATTTAAATTTGCACAAGCACCTGCATATTTGTTATTTAAATTTATTTTCATCGGGATAAACATTAATTGCATTTATAGTAATTAAATGTGCTAAAGTCCCAAAACTTATTTAACAAATTGTGAAAAACAATCTGCTGTAGGCTTGTCCCTATCCCTATATATATACTTTATGGGGTCTTAGACCTATATTTGGATGCGTTACAAAATGAATGACAAACTTGTATATACCCTCATCACATATGGTGGAGGGTAAGTAATAATAATTTAAATTTTCAACAATTCAAACAAATCAAGAAATTTCAACATCAAAAACCAATACTTCTGAGACATAGTGTCCACATGTTGAAGTATTGGTAATGATTATTTTGTTGAATACAATGGCACTAAATGAATCGTATGCAAGAGAAATGTTACTTGTGGTGTTGAAATAAAATTAATTAAGAATTTGTATTTGAAGAGAATAGTTCGTAAAATTGAAAAAATTTCCTCCAGCGCTAAAATTAAATGCAAACACCAGACGAACAATGTTTTTTAATTAAAAAGAAGTGTTAAATTTAAGATAAAAAAGAAGGAATAACATAAAACGTGTGACAATTTTTAAAATTCATTACAAATTCATGTGATATGACAAAACTGTTTTTGGTATATGACTCTACGAGTGTGTGTGTGTGTATGGGTAATAAAGAGTCCTAAAGGTCATTAGGCTTAAAACACGTTTAACATTTTTCATGTTAATCTGTATGTATATGTGTCTGCAAGCTAATATATGCCAAGGATTATCAACTTGTTCCGCTGTGTTATAAAGCATTCCATTACACTCTGCTGTTGTTTTATTTGACTACTACTACCTTTTAAACAGCCTTCCATCATCATTAATCAAATGTGACGAACCTTAACTGATGGCGAGATAAAATCATTTTAATGTCCATAATAAAGGAATAATGGTTTGACAAAAGGCTCCAAGAATATTTGTGTGGCAACAAAAAAAATGTAGGAAAATTTAACTTGAAAAATAAATGGACTTGTAAATGAATAGAGAAATACATGTATGAATTTACCTTTAACGCCTATTACCAAACAAACCCTGTCTGTGACTATTCTAACGTTAACACTGCTATCATCAGAAGTAAAACACCATCATCATTGCTACGACAACAAACATTTCTAAATAATGTCAACGCATTTATCATCATACTTTGGAAATATGGCAAACAACGAAATGCAGGTGACAAGCCTAAATATATAGAAATATATGTACACCCGAGTTAAATAAAAAATAGCATAATGTCATATATAAAGATATCTCATTTGATATAACGGGTGATATATTATTATCCTAAAAATGTTGAATCAAATTATATTGGATATAATAAATTTATATTAAATTTTAAAAAATTTTATCCGGATTTTGACCCGATATAATCATATCTAATTTGATGTAGAAAGACATAATTTTAGAGTTTTATATTCAATATTTCATAGGACACGAAATAGCAATTCGCAAAAACTTTCCGAAATTTGTCTCCCCGCGTAAAAAGTATAATATAATGTCATGTATAATGATATCTGATTTCATATAACGTGAGATATATTATGATTCGAAAAATGGTGGAACAAATTATATCGGCTATGATAAATATATATTAAATTATATAAAATTTTTTCCGGATTTTGACCCGATATAATAATATCTAATTTGATGCAGAAAAACACAATTTTAGAGTTTTATATTCAATAATTCATACGAAACCAAAAAGCAATTGGAAATTAATATCATAACACCATTAAGTTTAAAATTTTAAATAAAAAAAATTAAGCACTTCTATTCATACTGAAATATATACTTAGATTTTTTTTGCATGGTCCTATGCTTAATTATAATACTAGGTAATTTGTCATTGGATTTAAATTTAATTGGCATTACTTGTGGTCTATGCCAAAAAATTGCGTTACCATTCTAATGTCCATGACATTTTTTTTTTATTGGCATTGATTTGACCAATTTTAATGAAATGTCTCCAATGCCTACACTCAAAAAAAACAAAAAGTTAGAAAAGTCAGCAAAAAAATTTTGTTCGCTCAACAAAATTGTAGTCAAGAGGGTGCTTGCATAAAAATTGCTAATATTCGGCAAAATCTTTTTAGCGAGCTGATTTGTAGTAACAAAATTAGTAGATTCAGCAAAAGTTTTGTTAACACTAGTTGTTTAAAAATTAAAAAATCCTAGCTAACAGATAACAAAATTTTTGCTGAATATTAGTAGACTGAAAAAATCTGAAATCATTTTTAGAAAAATTATATTTTAGTTAATTATTAGCTAAAAATCTTAAAATTTTTTTGTGATTATTTTAAAAATAATTTACTATAAGCTATAACATATTTTTATATGCTTTCATACTCCCACATTGACAACATGATTTAATGTAATATATGAAAATATATTGAAATCATTATATATAACATAAGGAAAATCATTTTTCAACTACTTACATCAGTGGTTGTATAAATGATGGCATGTTTTAAAGTAAGACAAATGCCTTAGACAATTCTGGAAACGATATGAAAAATAAAAACAAAATATGACATATACAATCCTTTTGTTGCAAAAAGGAAATGCAAACATAAAAAATTACCTAAGAAGTGTGTATTTGTCTTTCGCTTTAGTCTGTCTGCCTGTACGTACATTTCTTTGCAATTTCAAAATTCCAAATCGACCACGCTACATGCATAATCATTATAAACATCTAGTTTACAAATAAACATATAATCTTTATTAAATGTAAATACATTATTTTGTATTTAATTTAATTAATAGACAATTGCTTTCACAAGCCGATTACAACACAACATTTTAGTTGTTTTAATCCACAATTTTGTTTTATATATAGAAAACAGATACAAAAATCTTCCATGGTTGATTTTTTATATGTCTTTGTACTTTTTATTTTTAGTATCATTTTCCTCTTCTCTACTACATCTTGACATGCCGCGAAGTCTACTTCATTATGCGTATATTTTTCAATCTGGTTGTCGCCCACAACCAGATTGATTTATTTTGATAAACATTTTTTGTTTAGCAAAATAAATTAGTAAAATATTAGTAAAACATTAGTAAAACATTAGTTAAGAGCTGAATAAGTATAACAAAAATTTTAGCTGAAAACACAATTTTAGCAAAAAATTTGCTAAATATTAGTATACTTGATTTACAAGACGTTTTAATGACTTTTCTACTAACTTAATTTTTTGAGTATAAAACCACCAATTGCAATTGAAGAAAAAATAATTGTTTATAAAAAGTAATTTATTTTGGTAAAAACGATAATAATTTAAAATGTAAGTTCTAACTTTAAATGTATTCGTTATTTCATGAAAGTTTTACTACATACACCTAGGAAAAATATTGGTTTTAATTCGGTCAAAACCATTAATATTTATATTATAGGACGTTATTTCATTAGGAATTACCTATTATCGACTAATAAAGCAAAAATAATGTACTGACAATTAATAAGAGAGAAAGGGAACTAAAAAACCATCCTATTGTATAATTGGCGTTTACACTCAAGTTTTCAAATAAAATTCGGTTAGTAAATTAGTGATAATACAGTGATCATACAAAATTGGTACAATCTATATAACTTATTAAAATATTGTTCATAACCAAAAGTTGTAACTGCAAATACGGGTTTCCAAATCAAATATGCAACTAAATTAGGGTTTTAGTAGAACCAACCGAATTGTGATTGTATTATTTATAGAATCAGCTAATGATTGGTACTAGTAAACGAATTGTAAACTATGTTCTTTTACTACCAAAATATTTAAATTCAAATTCAGCACTAAACATTTATAAGTGTTTGTAGTGTAATGGGTAGAGCGGCAGCCTATTACCCCGAGTTTCCGAGTTCAAATCCAGAAAAAAACAAAGGCAAAACGTTTGTTTTAATAAAAATAAAATAATAAAATATCCAAACACCAAATAATTCAAAGAATATTAAAAGTAATTGTGGTGCTATGTGTAGGACAGAGGAATATTAATATAAAGGCCACAAAGGCTCAATACTTGAAAAATCTAAAAAAATTTTTAATTTCAATAAAATTTTGCGGAACGTAATAATATATAAGTGGAATATTAATGAGACAACTGAATATTAGCTTCCACGACTAAAAATATAATTTAATATGAAGGTAGATGTCGTAACCGCCAGAATTTGATTGACAACTGATTGGGTGGCCACAACTGATGCTGTTTTCTGGGTGTATACACTAGTTATTCTTGTTTGATAAGGATTTAGTAGGGATGGATCAGCTTTTAATGACATATATTTGATATTATACCGAATATTTATAAAATTAGTACGCAAATAAATTATTTTTTTCTGAAATTGGAACTAATTTTTTTTTTTTGTAGAAAATTGTAACAAATAACTTTAATAATTAATTATAATTGTCTGTTAAAGGCAATGACATTGACCAATGCCAATTAAAGCCAATTTTATTTTCATCGCTTTAAGCTATTATAATGCAAATTACCGTTGACATCAAGTAAAGCCAATTAAATCGTCAATGAATTGGTTCATTCATTTAACTAGTCCTAAGTATGTTAATTATATATTAATGAACTTAGAATTTTTTACATGGGGCTATACTGAATTATATATGTATAAATAACTTAGAAGTTTTGTTTTACATGGAAGTACACTTAATTATATACAAATTAGTTTAGAAAATATTTTTAACATGGTCTATATATATAAAACTCATTTTCTGTTTGTTTGTTTGTTCTCTATACAAATTTGCAATTCTCAACGGATTTTCCTCAACTTTGGCATGAATAATCCTCGGACCTCAACTTAGATTATATATAGTTTTCATCGACCACGCCCACTTCTACGCCTGCTTTTGAGAAAAAATGTAACATTAACATTTTTTTCACATTTTTCAAAAGTTTTAACGGATTTCTTTGAAATTACTCATATATATTCTACGTTTCCCGAGGAAGGCCTCAGTAAACGTTTCATTAAAATAGCCCACTTTAATACCGATCAAAAACGTCAAAATCAAAAAATTCCACTATTATTAATGAAGCTTATTTTTTTAATTTGAAAGCATTAAATCCAATCAAAACATCAAAACATTTTAGGAAAACCATTTCGTTTTTAAGAATTTTTTCCCCCGTATTATATACGTACTGATTTTTTCGCAATGTCTTTATGATTTAATTTTATTTTTCCTTACCGTTTTTGGCAATAATAAGTCATTTAAAAAAATCAAAATCAATATGAAACATCTTTATTGATAAAGTACATTGATTTATAGTCGTGAATTGCTACTGAAAGCATCATTTTGTAATTAACATCTTTAAAGATAAAATAATTTTTGAATTTTTAACCTTATTTCATAAATTTTAAATGGAATCTTTAATTTCAAGTTTAACGTTAAAATCCTATTTCCTAGCTTAAAATGTTTTCTGCATTCAAAAATCACAGTTGACCCGTGAAACACCGTGCACTTCAGCTATGCTTTATAAAATTTTACACGATTTTCTTAAAACTATTATTAATTATATATGATACTGTGCTAAAAACTTCCAAGCATATCTAACTACATATGGTACATAGAAATATGTATGGGAACATACCTATTCATATTTCTTTATATATGACGACATATTTTAAATTTTTAATGTGGATATTCGGTTCCCTACCAGCGATTGAAGTTACCGATTGCTGTGCATTTTGACCAAAAAAAAATTTTTTTTTCCAAATTGGGCTCAAAATTTTGTAATTGTTCGCTTATTACTGGGGAAATATTTCTAAATTTCCTGTAGAGCAATTTTAGTCCACCAGAGACTTTTTAGTTTTAAGCAAGTAAAATTGTGTTCTATACAAATTTAAAACATTATAAAGTATAGAAATTGTACTTGGTTTACATTCAAACATTCAATGGTGGACCAAAATTATTCTACAGAAAATTTTAAAATATTATTCCAGTAATAAGTCAAAAATTAAAAAACTTCATATATTTCGAGAAAACTTCAAAACTTTTACTTTGTCAAAATGCTGGTAGGGAACTGAAGATCCACTTAAAAATTGTTCACTCATTTTTCAACATGCAGCTCTTTAATGAGCATCACCCTATCATGCATAATTATATCCACAGAAATATAGTACTACACTTGGTTGTATATAATCATATTTCTCTATCCGATGAAAAAAGATAATACAAAGGTATATATAATCATAAGGGCGGGTCGATTTAAAAATAGCTCAACGTTCAAGGAAAATCGTATTCAAAATAAGAAACTTTGCCGAAGAAACTATACCTCTAAAACGAATTCTGAAGTTCCGACTTTTGACCCGTAGGGTCAAATTTTGAAAAAGCGCACTTTGATATTTCAGAAAGTATGAGGAATCTCTCCAAGATTATGGGAGCTACTTCTTCTCCGGGAGACGCGCTAGCAGATTAATGCATAAATCATCATTCTAGGTGACCGTTAAGGGGTTAAAATTTAAGTTGAAAGAGGTTCTTTTTAGCCGTGTTTTTATAGCAAATGTACAAATCTCGGGATAGAGATATTTCAGAAAGTGAGGAGTCTTTCCAAAATTAGGGTCTCTATTTCTTCTCCGGAAGACGATCTAGCAGTTGAATGTATAAATTATATTCGATTGGGTTGAATTCGATTGGGGCACTCTAAATGGTTCAAAGTGGGATTTTTCAAAATTTTACCTTACAGGTCAAAAGTCGGGACATCAGAATTCGTTTTAGAGGTATGGTTCCTTCGTCAAAGTTTCTTATTTTGATCCCTAGAATACGATTTTCCTTGAACGTTGAGCGATTTTTTTGCCTCCATACAAATCGACCCGGCCTAATAATCATATTTAGTCATATATATAATTCATTACCACATCATATTATAGCTGATCCGTATGAACCTTATGAGATCTCATCGGATCTCATCTGATATACTTTTAACCACAAATTATAATTTGATAAAGTTATATATAATTTGATAAAATTTAATATAGATTAATAAAATTCGTACTACTATTTTGTTTCAAGTTATATATAATTTGATAAAATTTGATAAAAAATAATTAATAAAATTCGTACTACTATTTTGTTTCACATTCCAAACAATGATGAAAATGCAAATATTGATGTCAAATTAAAAAACCTTTTATGATTTGTATAGTCTAATAAAATAATGCTAACTATGTTTCGGCCCCAATATGGACTGGGTCACAAAATGGACATTGCGTATAAAATGTTTGCATAAGGTAGCAGCACCTTGTGATTTTTATAATTTATGTGGTTTGTATATACGCAGTTTTCCATGCATACTCGAAGATAAAATATCTGCTAGTTTTTAAAATAGAAAGACGACATAATTTTTTTGTTCGAAAGTTCTTGAACATAATTTTGTTGAGTTATTTCAGTTGTCTAAATTTTCTATTTCGTACATTTATTAATTTCCATATATATATATATTATTGCATAGCGATATTCTAACAAGTTTTTATTAATATTTTTTACCAATTTTTAGTACATATCAAAAAATTACTTCAAATACCTTAAGATGGTATTTTTCATGATCCTAAGATAGTCTTGTATTTTTTTTTTTTTTCTCATTAGTGTTGAAAGTTAAAATTAAATTTGAATTTTATGGAAAATTTAAAATAGGATCGAGACATACGCCAAAGAAGCTTTTTTTTAACATCAACAGAGGTCGAAAGCCTTTGAAAAACAGCGTTATCACTTCCCCAGAATATATTGCACAGTTGAAAGGTAATAAACGTGCCCTTGAAGAAAAACAGTCAAAGTCAAGTCAAAAAGTTCATAAAAAAAACAAAAAGAACAACCAACGTCTTGAAAGTATTTATAAGAAAATCGAAGTCGACAGAAAAGCATACGTCACCTTCAGAAAACGATGCAGAAGTTTTTAGAATTTGACTGGAACCCATATCAGCAATGTCCACCAAATCCAATAAGACTGCGTGTCACGAGTATAAGACTACTTAAAATGAGCCGAAATCATCGGTCCCTGGTATATATGGTCAATATGTGCTTTAGATGATTCTGCATGAAATTGAAATGAAAATCTTCACTGTTTATTTTGATTGTTCATAGTATTAGAGAATTTTTAAAAAGTGTCCATCTTGGGGCCACTTTTTCTAAAATCAAGTTTTGGACAATTTAAAAATATGGTTAATATGGTTTTTGGGATTTTCGTAATTTTGGGAATTAATAATACAGTTTTTTAACCCTTTCACTACACTTGTTTACTACAGTGTAAACATTTTTAAATAAGTATTAAAATTTTGATAATGCAATAAAACTTCATATTCATATGTTTAATAGGATATTGTTCAACAGGATATTGGTCATTGAAGAAAAAAAATCATTATATGGATAAACTGTTCATCAGGGCAATATAATAGCGATATTTGTTAAGAAACTCCGATGTTTTTAATGAAACAGAAAATAGCAATTACAAATCAAAAACAAAATCCGTTATAAAAAACACAATTAAAATTCAAAATATACAAAATATACAAAATGAAAAGCAAAAATGCCAATTCAAAAATACCAAGTTATCTTTAATGTTTTGAATTGCATTTTTTATTTTTGAATAACATTTGATATTGTTTGAAATTTAATTGGCATTTTCGAATTTCAATTGCATTTTTATTAGAGATTATTTTATAATTATAATTGCTACTGTTTGAATTTCAAATTATATTTATTGATTTACAATTGCTTTTTTTTGTAAAATTTTTTGATAAATAAATGGTATTTTTTTTTTATTTACAAATGAAGTTTTTGAATTTCATTTGCTATTTTTTAATTTAAAAGAGATTCGTTTGAATTTGATTACCAAATTTGAAATTATATTTGTGTTTTTTAAAAATAACCCTAAACTTATCAATACTATTTAACGTCTGTATTCCTCTTTATATGACAAACTACCAATATAGGGTACAATATATTATTTTGAAATAATTTATTGACAAAAAAATATTTATTAATAATATTGAACGTGTATTGTTGGTCACTGTATATTTTTAAATTCCAATTAACAATAATACAATTTTTAAAGTCTTTATCCATTTTATTAATTTTGCAGAATTGTGAAAAAGAACAAATAAGTATCATATTCAGTATCATCAACAACATAAAAAACATTGTGAAACGCATTCACATTTTTTTTGTTCACCGTTCTTTTTCAAGAAGAGAAAATATTTTTTTTTTTTTAAGTTAAAAACTCACCAAATTATTTACGATTCATTTTTCATTCTATGAAAGAGAAACAAGTAAATAAAATAATCATATCATACGCATGAAAATGAGATGCAAGGTTTATTTTCAAATGGAAACACATGGAATGAAAACATTTTTTGTTTTATCTTTCTTCTGCGTTGATACAAGAAAAACCAAAATGAACAGTTCGTGGTTTCAAATACGTACTCTGATTACAACCCAAACAACTACATATTTTTAAAGCAGAAGTTCCCTGAGTGTAATCAAATATTTTTATTGTATCATTATGTCTTACATGTTTATTATTCCAATTATTAAAATAGGTGGCCCTAATTGAATTTCGCACTAAAATAGTATAAATGAAAGCAATTTCAAAGAAAATTTTGAAAATATAATAAAAATTTCCGTTGTGGTGTAATGGTTAGCGCGTTGGGTTTGATTCCCGGTGACGACAACATCAGTTTATAAAAAAATAATATATATGAGTTTTCTATCCCTCATATGTATCGCATCGCCCACCTTCGGTGTTTAATTAGCACTTAACACCACCGAAGTAAAATAATGAATCAGAGCTATGAACCAAAAAGCTTCAATAAGTTTGCCAACTCTCCATCAGGTGGCGAGCAACAACTGTTCTAAGACCTATTGTCTCGCGCAATTACAGTGCTGTCATGTCTGAAGCCCTTCCTTCACATTTCCCCACCTTTCGTCTCTAAACTATTCCCTTTCCAAAGAAAGCAACACATTAATTAATAGGAAGCATTTCTTGAGTGTTGCTTCTTTTCAAAAAAAGAAAAATAAAATTAATTGGAAGGCTTGTTGGAAAAACTTGATAAGCCACATTTACTATTTTATAATTCCCTGCTGTTTAATTTCTGATAGAAATCTTGCTTAAACAATTATTACAAGTTCCTTGACTATTAATATCCTGCCTTTGTCTTATTTAATAAATTGTATTGACCTTTAAAAGCCCAATACAAATCAAAAATTTAATGTGGCTTTTCATGTTTTTACAATAAGCCTTCAATTTAAATTTATCGATTCAAGTAACCCTACACTCATAGAAATAAACAAGCAGAAAGAGCAGCAAAAGCTAATAAAAATTAGTTAAAAATGAGATTGCAGAAAAAACTGCTAAATTTAACTGATTTTTTTGCTACATATTAATAAAATAAGAAATGCAAAAATAAATCTGTTAGCTTCACAAAATTAGTTATATTCGATGTGAATTTTATTTAATTGAAAATAGAATTTTACTCTGCAAAATTAGCAAAAGCTTTTACTAAATATTTGTAGACTCAAAACAGCAACAAAAACTGTAATATTAACATAATTGTTGCTGTCTTTACCTCAAATTTAGTAGAATACAAATAACAGTTGATTTTGCTAAAAACCAACAGAAATTTTTGCTTAAAAATTGTCAATTGCTGATTTCATAAAGGATTAAAAAAACGAATAAAAACTTTAAAAATTTCACATTTTTTAATAATTTTTATATCTACTAATATTTAGTAAATGCTTTTGCTGTTTTTAGCAGATTATTTTGTTACTTTCAATTAACTAAAATTTAGCTCAATTAAAACCAAATATTTGTAAATTCAACAAATTTATTTATTCTATTTTTATATTTACCAATTTTGTTTTCATGCTCATTTTTAACCAATATTTAGTAGTTTTTTGAAATTTGTACACGCCCGATGAAAAAAGTTCCGATATAGGTATATATAGTCATATATATATAATTCCACATCACATCATATTTCACGTGATCCGAAAAATGGCATACATAACCTTATCTCATGAGGTCGCATGGTATCTAATTTGATATAATTTCATCCGAAAAATAGGTACATCTAATTTGATCGAGTTATATATAATTTTATCTTCATAAACTTCTTTGGACATCTGCTCTTCAATGTTGTTTCACACTCCAATTAAAATTTAATATAAATCAATGAATTCGAAAATTAGGCATGATTTCATTTTGGCTTATACACTGGGTTTCATAGCCTTAACGTCATTTTGTTTAAGAATTCGTTCTCAAACAACTGAACCGATCGCTTAAGTGTCTTCAGAAGATGAACTCATCTCCGTATCTTTCGATTGACGCAACATAGAAAGTTATTATTGTACGTTGTAGTTTTTGGTTTGACTATTTTGTCATTAAGTGTTTATAATATCACGTCATTTAAGAAAATTTTTCATAAATTCAACAAAATTAAAGCCAAGACTTGAAGTTTGTAACAATCCTACTGATTAGATTGAAGAAAAATAATTTTGATAGAAAAAAGTTCATTTCTCGAACTCTTTTTTGTTATAACGCTTTTTACCTTTGGGCTTTTAATTGCTTATTTTAAGACTTTCTGACTCTAAATGTTATTTTTTTGTTACTTATAAAATATTATTTGTTCTACTAACTTTTAACTTTTTTTTAAAAGTGTAGCTTTTCTAAGTTTTTACTTATGCTTTTTCCAATTTTCTTTAGCTTAAATACATTGAATTTTGTTTTTGTTTATGTTCTCTGATAACTATATTTAACATATACAGAAATTATTAAATTTTTCTTTTTAATTTTTAACACATATATTGATATGGAATTATATGTGTTACCACATGGGCAATTCCTGGGCGACGGACTCGACATTCGCACACTTTAACTTGAGATAAAAGCAATAAAGGAATATAAAGATGCGGTATATGTCCTCAGTGTATTAAAGCAAGAAAGAGTACTAAATTTGAGGATAAACATTGGGCAGAATCAATAAAGTAATAAAAAGATATAAGTAAATATCAGAGAGTAAATATCAGCGGCAAATATAGAAGTTATTGTCGCGTACGTTTCTCGCTGATATTTGCTTATATCTTTTTACTACATTATTGATTCTGCCCAATGTTTATCCTCAAATTTAGTACTCTTTCTTGCTTTGATACACTGAGGATATATACCGCATATTTACATTCCTTTATTGTTTTTGGCTCAACTAAAAGTGTGCGAATGTCGCGTCCGTTGCCCAGGAATTGCCCATATATAATAATAATAATATAACAATTATAGAATTTGTTTGGTTTAACTGTTTTATATATAATTATACGTGGAAGTATATATGATCTGATATATAGTTATATCTATTATATATGATGAGATGAAAAAGATCAACTTATATAAACATAAGATATTTATAACGGTATATGCTTATATATAACGCCATAATAGAAGTGTTCGTTAAAAAAGTATGAGATGTAAGTATACATTGTTACATATATAAGACGATACCAAAACTATATCAAGCCACATGCAACTATATAGAAACTATTTTCTTCGGGGGGGTTTATTTCTTTGAGTGTATTTAAAATAACACAATTTTGAAAGATTTTTTGTTTCATTAAACTATACAATAAAAATATGGTGGCCTAAATTGAATGTATAATATTTGATCATAACATTTTAGCACCTAATCAATTTTTACCTTGATAGTATATTGGTTGTAATCACGTATGCATATCAACCATTAACCCAATTTCAACTAACATGCATTTTCCTACGACTAGTCTCTATATACAAAACTTTAATGTCTTTATTTTTTAAATATCTTTGTTGGGAAAACTGAAAATGTATATCTACATAGTACATTCTCTAGATGACCATTTATTAAGATTTATTTTATTTTTGCAATTTGGGTCAATTATTTCATATGATGTTTGTATTTACATTTCTAAACATTTTTATGACAAATACTTCGCACCTATATTTTTGTTGCATA
The DNA here is from genome assembly GCA_021234595.1 of Delia radicum. Lineage (NCBI taxonomy): Eukaryota > Metazoa > Arthropoda > Insecta > Diptera > Anthomyiidae > Delia > Delia radicum. The sequence goes on along the minus strand of CM037853.1, from coordinate 159,553,306 downwards.
CTTTTGTGAGTGAAAAAGGAAACGAAAACTTATGCATGTCTATAGGAGTAACCGGGTGAGGGATTTCGACACATGTGAAAATAGTTTCAATAGTTTATACATTTTCTTTTCAGAGGTGTTGCCATTAAAATGTTTTTCGTAAAACAAACTACAGACAACACCTTAACATGGAAATTTACTTTGACAATACAATTTTCTAAATGTATACAATTTAAAACAAAAAAATGCACAACATATTTTAAAGGAAATCCCATTTTGAACTCTATTTTTAATAATTACAACCCAAACGAAAAATGCAGGACACATGCAAAATTGAAAACGAAGGGTTTGAAGACAAAGCTAACACCGACCGAACACGTGAAGTTTCAAAAGAACTTTTGGGTAAAACTACAAATATCGAGAAGAATACAACAAAGCGAACTTTAATTACACGTAGTCTCTATGAGGGAACTTGGTTGGATTCTTTGCAGTGTATGGATGGTTATGGTGTCTATACATTTCCAGACGACAGTGAATATCGTGGTTATTTTCGCGGCGGTCATTTTCATGGTTTTGGTACTTTACACTTGGCAGATCCTTATAATTTCACATATAAAGGCATTTTTATTAAGGGACTGTTGGATGAAATCATTGATATGTGGTTTGATGATGGTCTTCATGTTAGTGCATCAGTTAATGATTTGTCTATGGATTTTAAATCATGGAAATATTGTTCCAAAGAAGATCGTCGTTATGCTATTGAACAACGCGAAGGTCTATCAGCGGTAGGGCCCCTTTCTCTGCTTACCCCCAAAAGACCACCAAGAGCTTTGCCGAAAAACTACTACGATGTCGAGGAAGGTATTTTTAATCCTTGCAGTAGTTTACTTACCCATAGACCTCCACCATTTCCTAGTGTGGGATTTGTAACTTGTAAACAAGATATAGAATGGATAATGAAAAATTGCCGTCATGGTCCATGGATTAATAAGCAAAACGAATCTGAAACTTGTCATAAAATTATTCGCAATAATCTAAACAATCAATTGGAAGTTTCCGAACATGAACCCAGCTGCAATTATGATCTAGATAAAAATCGTAAACATTATTTTTCTAAACTTTGCAAAGATTCCCTACAAAATCACGATTCAAAAGATTCTTCAGGCACTCGTTTATTTAATTGTTCATCGTCATGCAGTAGTTTTGCTGCTACTTCTATGGATATCGATATTCAGGAAACTTTATTTCTTGCTAATGAATATGACAATCTTAAATTGGGTCGAAATATATGTCAAGAAGCTTCAATAATGGTAACTGATCCTGTGGCGTCAAGTTTAAAATTATAAAAAAAAAGAATACATTTTCAGTAGAAATTTGAAATTTATAAATACTTAAATTTTGTATGATATGAAAATAAAATTATTTCATTATTAGTTAACGGGAGCTTTTAAAAACATTTGACACTCCTTTTAGATATTATTCTTTCAAATTTCATTGGATTTTGTGTAAATTTACCTTTCTTCAAAATTCGTTGTAGTTCGCGTTTAGTCGATGCTCAATGTTAGGGTTTCAAGAAATATACAATGTTCGAATTATCATAACTTTTAAACTCGTCAGTAGAAAATAAAAGTTTTTTTTGTCGTTTTAAATATCAAATCCTCTTCTTGTAATAGTGTTGCGCAAAAATTTAATTTTTCGCGAAAAAGATAAAAAACCGTCCTTAATTTCCGATTATCTCAAAAATCCAATAATTAATTTTTATTAAATTAATTTTGCAATATCAAAATATCACTTACAACATATACAAATTTCAAGTTCGGAATCAGAGGGGTACAAAAATAGACGGAATTTTTACGAAAAAAATTTTTAATATTTAACCCTTTGACGACGAAAGGTTGATATATGTCCCATTTTTTACTTTTATCCATTTTGGAAAAACCAGCAGGACGATTTTAACCAACCTTGTTGTGCTCGACAACAAGAGATGTGACTTTTTATCGATAAACTTATACTGCTGCCTAATAGCATCAGAGTCTTACAAGGTCGTTTTTTGTTTCTAGTTTTCAAAATGTTTTTATTCTTGGATTTTAATTTTGGATGGTTTTATTTTTGGATTAGGCATAACTTAAAGCAAAATACAAAATTAAAACTTAGACAATATATTAGGTCATTAAGCCTAAGATTTTGTGTAAGTTTTAATTTTATGTAATATATTTCTCCGGTAGGGGAAAAGCACCAAAAGCAGCACAAAATTTATTTTTAGTCATAGGCCCAAGTCTCCACGAAGTTTCGTCAAAAAATCTTCAACGATTTAAGTTCGGTCGTCAAAGGGTTAATATAAAATTTTGTATATTCACATAGTACCCTATGGGAAAATCCATATCCATGTTAAACTGGAGACCATATGTAGCTAAACTGCATACTAAGACTTTCGTTATCACATTCTATGTCCTTTCAAAAGTACATTTCTAAGCTAGTTTTTTAACCACAACGCCTCACTTCACCCAATTTTTAATATTTTGTATTTTGTAAAACACGGTGATGAACGCGGTAACTGTCTGCGTTGACTTACGTAGTTTTCAAATAAAATTGTATGAAAAATAGAATTTTGTTAATCACTTGAGTGTTATTTTAATCACTTGATATGTCAAATTTATCACCTGCATTTTTCAAGTGTTAAAAAAAAAAAAATGCATATAAACACAAGAAACTTTAATAAAATCACTACAAACTCATTACAAAAATAATTATTTACCCGATGAAAAATGTTTCTATATACTCATATACAACTTGATATCGTTATGTACACTCAAAAAAATAAGTTAGTAGAAAAGTTAGTAAAACATTTTGTAAATCAGGTGTACTATTTTTCAGCAAATTTTTTGCTAAAATTATGTTTTAAACTAAAATTTTAGTTATACTTATTCACCACTTAACTGTTTTGAACTAATGTTTTACTAATATTTTACTAATGTTTTACTAATTTATTTTGCTAATAAAAAATTGAGCTGATTAACACATCAATAGTGTGAACGACAACCAGATTATAACTCTTAATCTGGTATCAGAATGAATTAGATGTCAAGATGTAGTAGTGACGAGGAAAAATTATTCTAAAAAGTACAACTCTAGTAAGACAGATAAAAAAAATCAACCATGGAAGGTTTTGTATCTGTTTTTCATACATAAAACAAAATTGTGGATTGAAACAACTTAAATTTTGCGTTTTCACCGGCTTGTGAAAGTAATTGTATATTAATTAAATAAAAGACAAAATAAAATATTTAAATTTAAATATAAAAAAAGATTGAATGTGTATTTGTAGTCAAATTGAGTGGTCAAGTTGATAACAAATATGCAGCATGTAGACAGACAAAGACATACAAGACATCTTAAGTAAATTTTAGGTTTTCTTTTTCTTATTGCAAAAAAGGGTTGTATATGTTACATTTTGTTATTTTTCGTTTCGTTTCTATAATTCTCTGCGGCATTAGCGTTCCTTTAAAAGATAGCATCATTGATGTAAGTAGTTGAAAGATAATTTTGTTTATGTTATATGTAATTATTTCTATATATTTGCAGATATTGCATTAATTCATGTCGTCAATGTGGACGTATTAAAATTTTTATATTTTGTAACGTATTGTAAATTATTTTAAAAGAATCACAAAAATATGTTTTATGATTTTCAGCAAAATAAATTATCTAAAGTAAACATTTTCTACAAATTTTTTGAGTTTTTTCAGTCTACTTATATTCAGCAAAGATTTTATTAATGTTCAGCAAGGGGTTTTTAATTTCTAATCCACTAAGTTTTAGCAAAACTTTTGATGAATTTACTAATTTTGTTGCTAAAAATCAGCTCGCTGATTTTCAGCAAAATATTTTGCTGACATTAGCAATTTTTTTGCAAGCATCCTCCTGACTAAAATTTTGCTGACTCAGCAACATTTTTTGCTGACTTTACTAACTTTTTTATTTGAGTGTACAATATTATTATATGGGTGGCAATATATTACGATATATGTTCATATCTTATACTTTGTGTATGAACACTATTTAATATGACGTAATATGTCATCATATATCATTGTATCGTATATTATACATTAACATATCTTGTATATCTGATGCAATATATATAGATCTATATATGATCATATATTCTGCCATATATGATCATATGTAAGTTTATATGGTACAATTAATCAAAAATAGGTCTATCACTTTTATATGTAATAATATATGGCAGAGAATATCATTATATATAAATATATACAGAAAAATGAAATGAAAACATTTTTATCACTTTTATTTATTTTTTAGCACCGTTTTTTTTTTTGTAAGAATATAAATGAGTTTCAAAATTTACTGCAAAAAACACAGTTTTTTGTTTTTGAATGAGTACAGTCACAAAATTTGAAAAAGTCGGTTTGGTTTGAACCGCGATATATATTTTTAACAGATTTTGTCTCGCTGATTAAAAATCTGTTTTTCAATTCGCGATTAAAAAATATGAAAACTTGCGATTTTATCCATTTTTAAAGTTGTGTACACAACACATTCGACCCGCTTAAGCATTTTTATAACCTTTAAAATTTAATTGAAATTCCTTAAAAGAATGACAATTTATTTATTAAAAGTACCACTGTTAACAAATTTTTTCGAAACTCTCTTAAAACCAGTCCAGGATTTTAGAAAGAGCGTTGGAAACGGCTTAACATATGAAACACCCAACCCTTAAAACATGCGGAATGGATTCTAAATTTTCAATTTTAAAAATTTAATAGTTGCTTAGTTCCACTATAGGCAATATACTTTCTGCCATTGATCCTGTTTTGTGGTCAACAAAATGGTTGTTTGAACAATCTGAAATTGCTGAAGTACTAAATAGGCAGAATAATGCTTCATAGAAAAAATAACGTATTGATCCATAATACCGACCGTTATATTATTTTCTATAACAAGGACGTTTAAAAGTTTGCTGTTTATTTCTGCTCTTGAAAAAATCTTCTTCTTCAAAATATTGCGAACGAAAAATTTGATTTTCTTCCTCGATAAATGTTGTTTTTATATGTTCCAACTTCAGGTTTGATACAAAAGTATTTTTTTTCGTTTTCCCTAGATAATTTGGACAAAATACTGAACAATAATATTTACAAATTTTGCAAAATATAATCAGCCCGATTATGAATATTCCCACGGATTTTTTCCTCTGCGGATTTTATTTTCTCGAGAAAAAATCCTCATATTCTAGACAGGCGAAGAATAATAAGGTAGAGAAAATTGAATAATATTAATTGAATAATTAAATAATACATACAAATGCTATCACAATTCTCCCTATTATTGACATTCATAATACCTCCTTTTTTCCGGGGGAAGAGTTTCCCATTTTCGAAATTCGTTTAGAATAAGGGAAAAGTGAAAAAATCCCGGGCAGATTTTATTAAGAATAGGGGAAGAAGGAATATGGAAAAAATTATCACGAAATTGTTATTGAGAATTGGGCTGAATAAGAAAATAAAAGTCGGCATAAATAACACTCTATCTTCAATATCTTTCTTTGAAAAATGTGTAAGAGTTTTGGATATTTTGCATTTATATTGCAATAACTTAAATTATATTTCAATTTAAGAGCTAATATGTAATCTTAAATGAAATTCTAAGGACATTTGACAAGATTAAGTGAATTTAATGGAGTACTGAATATAAAGGTCGACCATGTCTATGTTTTTCTATTTTGAAATGTTATTGTTGTGGGTAACGTTACAAACAACAGTCCTTGGTAATTGGTCTATGAATTTACCATTATTTTTTTAAATTAATATTTGTATGTTTTATAAATGAATAACAAGTCGTACTCAATTTGATTAAATTAAAAAGTACTGATCTCTAAAACATTTCATATTTTTACTTAAAAAACTAATTAGATAAAATTGTGTCAAATTATATATAATTTGATCATATTTGATAGACCCATTTTGAGGATCAAACTATATGACATAAGATCCCATGAGATACCATGAGATCAGCTTTTGTATGCCATTTTTCGGATCGGAGGAGATGTGATGTTTAGTTATATGTGATAATATATGTAATCATATATGATTATTAGTGTCCGACCGAACAGTTCGGCCAAAACACTATATTTTGTCGGTTTTTTGAGGCAATGATGACAAATTTTGGTATTGGAAACATGTTTGTTGAGCCGATTTAATTCGATTTTGTGTATAAAATTTAAGAGAAAAGCCGAAGTTTAGCTATAAAGTTAAAAGTTCGGCCGCCGAACTATTTTCGATTTGGCCGAACTTTCTGAGGCCGAACAGTGAATTCATTGCTTAACCACAGACTTTTCTTCAAATTTGACACTCAAAATAGCATCTAATCAGCCCAATAAACATTTTTCCATCCGCCAAATTTGTCCATAATGCTTTAAAATACCGAATACAGACCAAATGCATTTTCTGGCCGAACTGTTCGGTCGGACACTAATGATTATATTGGAACTTTTTTCGTCGGGTAAGCAAGAATATCTTTTGCGTCAGAATAAAAGCACTAATAGCATCATTTTAATTTTTTTTGCAACAATTTTATTTTTATTGTTAAAAATAATAAAATCACACGAATACACAAATTAATACATGAAAATTTAAATAATTTTCATTTTAAATGAATTTAAAATAAATTTGTTTATTTGTTTTCCATTTTCTTTTGTTTTTTTACATTTTCATTCTATTTTTAAGTGTTGCCAGTACTAAATTATATGAATCTCCACTGAAAAGTGGTAACCTTTATAAATTTGTTCATAAAGATGGCAACTCTAAAATGTAAATAATTGACAATTGAAGTGATAATGTAAAACTCAATCAAAAAACGTAGGGATTTATAAAATATCATTTTCTAATCCCCGAGTTAGGTCAATGAAGTAAAGTGTCGATGATGTGATGAACGCAGGTGATTACAAAAATTAGGACATTAAAGTCCTTTTGTATGCATATCGATGTGAACCTTTTAATAGAATATTTAAATTCATAAGCATAAAATATTCAATTGTAACAATATAAATCCGCAATTTGTAAATAAATGTCGGTTGTTACAATAATATTAAAACTTAACAATAGTGACAGTACTTGGAACTAAAAAAATCGGTAGACAACAAATGCGATTGCAACTACAAAACTGTTGTTTGTGTGTAACGAGCACTCCTAATGGTTACACCTGAAAAATGTTTGGGCAAATCAAACTTTTGTGCTAAAATGGTCTCTCATTCCCGCTGTATTTTTGAAACTAATGTGGACTCGTGTTTAGGACGCAGTAACAACCAAACCCCGTTTGAAAACGGACACTTTTTAAGATTTGTTTTAGCCATGTTAATTTCCCAGTACAGAAACGGTAATAACATGTCATTAAATTTTGGACTACCAGTAATGACACCAGCTTACTCTCTGCATTACTTTAATACAAATAATAGTCAATCACTAATAACTAGTACATTTTCCCCTAATTGCAATACAAAAAATCATGCGTTACCCATAAAAACTTATTTCTTATCATTATTTTAAATATAAAGTAATGATCTGAAAATTTTTTGAAAATCTATTTTTAGACATTATTTTTTCTATTTCAGTAAGAACATAGGAGGGGCTTAAAGCACAAAGAGTTCAAGTGAGCTATGTTTAATATTTAGAAAAAGAGTTTAATTTAAAATTGCAATAAAAATGTTATAACTTTTTTAACCCTAAAGCACTAACGTTCTTTTGTATACACACAGAGAAATAAAGTGCCAACCGAATTGAAAATTCATAAATTCAGTTACTACAACGATATTTACATTAGATTTCAGAATATTTTCGTGTTGCAACTAAAATTCAGTTGAATTAACCGAAATTTTTTGTCAAAACTAATGTTCCGTTGTACCAACCGACTGAAATTCGTACTACCCGAATTTGAGACGTAGTAACCGAATTTCAGTTGGCAAATAGACAAATTTTTCTCTGTGTGTACGTTAACACTTTTCATTAGTCCAATATACAAACATATACAAATACTACCGATCAAATTTAAAAAAGCCAGGTATTTGGTTCGGATCACAACAAGAAAAATCCGACAATAGAGATAAGAGTGACCGGTAAAAAAATCACAGTGTGCTAAATTGTGAGTGTCGTTAGTCGAATCGACTAATGTTAGTGTTCTAGTGTTAAGTGATTATAAAGCTCTGCATCAAACTTCATTTAATCACAAAATGTTATACTTTTTTGATTGAAATATCTAATAAATGTTGATATTTGGACCGGTTACAACAAGAAACCCCTTACAGCTGAGTTGTCAAGAGAGTTGGGAGTGATCGGTGAAAAGAAAAAAGAACAGTGTGCAAAAAGAGAGACCCAGAAATATATTTGAATCTAACAAGTTAAAAAAACATCATCTTTTCCATATGCAAATACACAAATATAACCATTTAAGTGAGAAAATTCGAAATTATACCCCTTGTGGTGTAACTTTTTTTTGTAAATTTTCTAAATAAATGAACATGTACCCCAAATGAGGCTTGCAAGGAACGTATCCCGACCCGGATCCGCAAATCTTAATGAGCTTTCGATATGTTATAAAGAATACTAATTTAAGGGACCCGTATGTTGTTTAGCTGCCCAATCTCATGTTTAGGCGCTACGAAGTGGGGTAAAAATTTCCCCATTTCAACATCCACAGATGGTTGTTTTAATAAAATATTGTATGATTGATTTTTTCTAAAATCAATCATACATTCACAATATTTTGTCGTTAAAAACAAAGGACTATGTCCTTTAAAACTACTAAACATACAGTTAAAAATTGTCCAGTCACTTTTGTTTTAAATCAAATGTAGTTTTCATTTATTTTTAACTATTAAAAAACTAACTCAAAGTCTGTTCAATATTTCAACTATGAAAAATTAACTCCCAAATTATTAAAAACAACAGTTTTTTCTTTCTTTTATTATCACCAACTTTTCGGTTTAAATAAAGCCTTTTTTGTAAAAAGAAAATTTTGAATGAAAATAATAACTGGTACAGAAAAACAGTATTTATGTGTAGTTTGTTCTTGTATTTTATGTAAATGATTTCGAAATTATTCTCCATAATCATAATGTGATAACTAGGACCATAATATGGTTATAATGCAGATATTATGATTGCTACAAATATGTTATGATCATTATAAATGTATTGAGAAATTGTAGTCGAAACAATATTTTTTGCGTGCTTTAGCTGTAAACATGTTATGATCATTATAAATGTATTGAGAAATTGTATTCGCAACAATATTTTTTGCGTGCTTTAGCTGTAATCACATGTTTCCATTATTTTATTTTTCCTGACAAAAGGAGAAAGTTTAGTTTTACTTTTGTGGAAACTAAAATCAAACTTATGTAAACATCGCATGGCTACAAAATAATGTTTTATGTAACTCCTTAATAACACAAATCATATTCATCACACAATTTAATTACTTAAATTATTGTGAAATAAGTTTAATTATATGTATAAATTATTACTTAAATATCAGCCATTCCACGCAAAATCGTTCAAAATCAGACCTTGGAGTTTCCGATTTCAATTAAATTTTGCATTCAGAAACTCTATGGACCAACTTAAGGATTGGCGTTTTTAGTTTTTCAAACTACAAAAAATCCCTTGTTTTATGGAAGATTTGATTTTTTGGAAAATGAGAACTAACTATGCAATGAGAACTATTCATATTTTCTTTAATATTGATCGGATCATCAACATTTATACTGCGAATTAGGAATTCTTTCCAGCGTCAAAAAGAATTGCATTATTAATGCAATTTATTTCTAAAACCCTTTTTTGGAATTTGGCTACTCTCGACTATTGCATATTTGTAAAATATGGAAGTTTTACTTTTTTAGGTCCCGGAGCTTAGCTATTTTTTTTTTAAAACACTTTTTCACAGAAAAAACAGCAATTTTTTATTTTTCAGATTTATTGATGTTAAGGAGCCCTTTAAAATTCTCTGTTTTAAAAACTATACATTTAATTTTGTGGATTTTTCTGTAGGTGAAAGATAAAAGAATGTTAGGAAATATACTCTTTAAAAATTTAAAATTTTAACCGTTCCCAGCACACATTTGCTATTGAATATAAGATTTTTATGGAAAATTATATATTATGAAAAGTTTTTCGACCTTTGAAATGAATGACTTTATTAAATAATTGAGCTCTAGGTCACGTTTGTATTTATAAAATATCCTTTATTATTTTATATATCTCCAATATTTCGTCATTCTTTGAATGACATCTTCAGGGAGTATGAACAACAACAAACAATATTAAAAACAAAAACTTTTTTGCCGCTGCCCTCCACTCTGGTCAACACAAACATTTACAATAGAAGAAACATGATGTTAAAGGGTTAAAAATTACTTAATATTTAGAGAAGAAATTAAGCAGAGACATTTAATCGACGCCTTAGCTCAACATTTTTAAATTTAATCTTTTTAATTTTTTCAATAAATCGTTTATAATAGATAAACCCTGGGACCCAAAACAACGAAAGTGTTGTTTTTTAGTAAAAATTCCATATTTTACAAATAATCATCTTTTTTCAAATCGAGAGTGGCCAAATTTGAAAAAGTGCATTTAAAAAAGATATTTTCATAAAAAAAAATATTTCTTTTTAACGCTGCAAAGAATTTCCTTCAGCATTAAAAAGGCAGGGGAGTATATCATAAATAAAATACCAATATTCAAATTTACACACTTTTTGCATTTTTCAAAAAAACTAAATCGCTCTTTATTGGGCGGTCTTCGGTGGAACGACCGATATACATTTGCACTATTTAAAAAAACATGCATAACTTTTTAATCCAGCTTCTGCAGAATGCTGGGAGACTAATCATATTATGATAATTCATAAACATTTCCATAAACATAGTATGATAATATTGGATCAATTTGGAACCATAATATGGTAATCTAATTATCATATTATAATAGAATATGGTTGTCACAACCATAGTCACATGGTTGCCTTCGATTATGGTTACCCCAACCATGTTTTTTTCTTTGCGTGAACAGACGAATCTTAATTTTGTTTTATTTGTGTCTATATATTCTACATTATTTTTTATTTCTGGGATAAAATTACACATTGTTGAAATATTTCCACAGTCTTGAGTTTTCGATGATGTCTAAAAGACGAAAAAATTGAATGCAATTTTACATTTTTGTGTCCCCAATTCACTGTTAAATTTTTATAAAAATTTTAAAATGTTGCCTACTAAAAACGTAAACTTTTGTTAGACTCTACGTATAGTCAAACTTTATATAAATTTATTAACAATATAAGCATCACTTGATGAATCATATTTTTAACATATTTACATGAAAATTAAATGAAGTAAATATGTATATATGTACTTATGCATAAAATGTGGAGGACAGTGGAGAGCTCTTCTGAGTACATGTACTTATTGTACCTAAAGGCCGAAAATTATTTGACACCATATCCAGCAAAAAACAAACATTACCAAGTAATTAAGCGTGAAAGTAGCGCACGAAAAAGTGAAAATGATGTGTTACCTGATTGGTTACTCATAGTGAAGGAATAAGTGGGTATTTTAATATAAAGAATAAGTGAATACATACAATTATAGAATAAGGTGAGTTATGAGTGAGCTATGAGTTACAAAATAAGTGGTTACATTAAAGTATTTTTTTGTTTCAAGCTTTTTAAAATAAATTATACCTCGGAAATTTCACTTGTAGAAATATTCAAAACAAATTAACAAATATAATATTAAAATAAAAAATACGAAATTAACTCATTATTTTGCAATTACATACACGCAGAGAAGAATATGATTCAACATGATTACGGACACTTAGTTATCATATTATGATCCTAGTTATCATATATATGATTCTGGCTGATCATATTATGATTTCCGATAACGATTTATCGACATTTAGAACCATAATATGATTGCTACGAATATGTTATGATTGCCAGGCAATAGATTAATAACACGATGCACTTTAACTATCATAATATGACACTATTTTCTCTACGTATATAATTCTCCTATAACTCATAACTAGAAAGTCATTATTTCCTATTTGAAAGTAATGTAAGAGGTAATAACGTATAACTACTTGGTAATCAATATTGTAATGACCTGTCATTCCATGTTTTTGTTGGATACTTTTATAAAGGTATAAGATACGCTGAATTAAAATCTGGTCCCAGAATTACACTCCGACGTCGGTCGAGCTATGCTAAGAGGAAAAGCCTAGATTTTGATAGAAAAAAATGCTCCGATTTTTACCTTCCGGAAAATATATTTTTCATAAAAGGGTAAGAGTTGCGTATACAGTATTATGAAAAATAAATTTTCCGGAAGGTGGAAAATCGGACAAATTTTAAAAAAATCGAGGATTTTCCTGTCAATATCAGAGAACTGAACAGCAAGGACAATGCTTTCACGTTTTGTTAACACTTTGTGCATGCAAACAGTAAACATTCCGTTTTTAAAGAAAACCAAAGCAAAATTGAAAAAATGTTTGCTCAATCATATCACATATGTCGAAAACTATCAGCAGCACCATTAAAAAAAGTCAATTTATCAATTTGAAGTCGAGAAAAAATAATAATTTTCATATTTGCAGATACAATTTCTATATTTTTTCTCAGTAAGTGAGAGTATTGCAATCACTTTATTTTCTAAAATATGTTAGCAAGTTATGAATTTAATTTTATAAAATCACAAATCACTTATTAATAAATTATATTTTTCACTTTTTAAAATAACAGTTTTAAAAACTAACAGTTATTTTGATATTTTTCTTTAATTTCGATGAAAGATTTACTAATTAATGATTTAAAATAATAAATTTTGTTGTGATATGCTTTTCGTATGACCAGTGTTATCTCATTTTTGACGCAGTGTTCCTTTTTCGACCCAGTACTTTTAAACGGCTGTATTTTTTTACTGGATAAAGACAATTAAACGGTTTTAAAATTCATAAAATAATCCAACATCTTGAGTACACTCATGAATAAAAAAATTGTGAAAATTTTATATCCAGAGTTACAAATAATTATTTAAAAAAAAATCAATGTTTGTTCTTTTTCGATTTAACTTTTTTAAATAATACAAGTTTGATATAATTTTTATTAAAAATAAAAATTATGTTTTTTTTCGGCCTTTAATTGTGCAATGAAAATGAAACTTATTCAAGTTCGAGTCCATACCCTATATTTCTTTATTAGGATATTGTCCTAACAAAAAATCTATAGAGTTTTTGTTTTCAAATTTATTATTTGACCCTTTCGGGAATGTGTTGACAGATCTATTTCGGGAATTTTCTAGGTTCCCATCATCAGAGCACGTTTTGAAAGCGGTAACAATCCCATGATAAACATCAAACATTCATATAAAGTAGTTTACTCACTACATGAGAACTAATATACATATGAGCTTGAAGTTAAAGATTATAACCATTGATCAAAAATAAATTGAAAACTTGTTTGTTATGTGCAAGGTCCACCTATGGTGAATATTCAATATACGTTTTTTGTTCTTTTTTCCTCCTTTTTATATTTTGTTTAGTTTATAAACAAAACAGGGGAAGTAAACTAGACGGTACTTTGTCTTTTATACAAGTTTGATATAATTTTTTGGTTGATTACTAAGAAGAAAAGAATGGAGCAAAATTGATTATTAATAGGTTTTTTGTTAAAGTTCTGCCTATTATATAGGCTCTAGCTTTTCTAAAACTTCGGGTTCTGATGAGATCTTTAGCCATATCGAAATACTAGTATCAACCTAGCTAATATGTTTGATTTGCTTTATTTTTGTAAATATACGGAGGTTGAAAGCTCGTTATAAATTGAAAATAAAAATTATGTTTTTTTTTTATCATTTTTTAAATAATTATTTAAAAATATAAAAAAGTGTAATCTTTTGTATTTTTGAGTATTATGTTATATTATACACAACCATATTCGTTCAGCGGAAGGATTAAACTAATTGGCTGAATTTCAGTTTATGGGGACACCCCTAGAGAAAAAATCTGAATATGCCATCCCCTTCAGAATGTTCCCAGGAGTACGAAAATCATAATGAATAAGGGGGCTCACGCCCCCTATGGGCGTGGCAGTCGAAAAACGACCCGGCCCACCTACGTAGACAATATGGGTATCAAATAAAAGCTAATGTCTTCACGATTCCAAAAATAGCCATAGTTGCCAGATCGGGCGGTTTTTGCAGCCGATACGGCCATTTTTGTTAAATAGGGGCGGGGGTGAAAAACGACCCATGCCACCTACTTAGGCAATATTGGTATCAAATGAAAGGAAATGTCTTCACGATTCCAAAAATACCCGTAGTTGCCAGATCGTCCAGAATTTGAGGAAGATATGTTAATTTTTATAAAATGGGGGAAGGACTTTTTTTTGTTTATTTCTTTTTAGCTCGGCCAGAGGCCGAGCACTCGAGATCCCCGCCGTCTAGAATTAAGACATACTGGAGTTAAAAACCCCTAAGCCCGGCCGTAGGCCGGTCACGCAGAAAAACTTTACTAAGCGAAGCCAGTATAACAAATTTTCATTAACCAATCAGAAGCTTTCAAGAGTTTTCCTCGTTTCTTAATTTTGTACTTATCCTCATTTATGATTTGACTCTTGACACGAGAACATCACTAAATATGGATTGCGTTACTGCCTTTGACATTCACGACTGGGGTCGTGAATTGGACGATAAGCCGCCGATTTTATTGAAAAAACTTATACAATTTGGTATGCTTCCTTCTGAAGGTACTATGCAAATTTTGCCAAAATGGCCATATCGGCTACAAAAATCGCCCGATCTGGCAACTACGGCTATTTTTGGAATCGTGAAGACATTAGCTTTCATTTGATACCCATATTGTCTACGTAGGTGGGCCGGGTCGTTTTTCGACTGATACGCCCATAAGGGGCGTGAGCCCCCTTATTCATTATGATTTTCGCACTCCTGGGGTCATTTAAGGGGGCGTGGCACTTTTTTTTTTTTTCCAGGGGTGTCCCCCATAAACTGAAATTTTGCCAACTAATTATCTGTCAAATCAGACATGATCTAAGTGTTACCATGCACGAAATAAGCACTAATTGAAAAAAAAAAAACGTTAGATGGCGGACCCTTTACTAGCATTAAGTTATAGGTTCGCCCAACTTTGGTATAAATTGAACGAGTGGTTTCGGTAACATGCCGATTTGTTAATAAATCAGAAATATGCCTTTTAGCGAGTCAAGAAAAGATTTGAGTGAATTTAAGAGTAATTTCCTAAGAAAAAAAGTGAATTTAGGTTTTTTAAATATTTTACCTATTTTAACGTTTGAATTCTTGACTTCGATCTCATATCTCGAGTGCATGTATTGTTTTTTTTTTTTTTTATATTCTTTTATAAATTGAATTGTGATATTGACTTTGTATCTGTAGAATAATGTTGATTAAAAAAGTATTTTTATGGAATTTACATTTAAAAATTAAAAGTTAATGATCCCAATCGCTCTAACAATGTTCAATTAAAATTGATTTTTTTGTAATATTTAGGTGTTTCTTTTGCTTAATTTGAAAGCAAATTATTTTACGCTTTTTAATAAAAATTTTTGTTATTAATTTAAAACATCGAAAGTTGCATACACAGTTTGTTAAAAACCCGAAGCAACTGCATAAAATAACTGAGTGTGCACTGATAGAAATTTGTGCGTAGTATTAATGAATTCCTTCATTAATCCAATGAATTTTTTCATAAAAAAGTCCCCAAAGAAACCTTTCATTGAGTCAATGAAAGGTGTTTCATTATATCAATTTTAATGAATGGTTTCATTTACCCAATGATATTAGTTCGTCGATTATATATAATATTTGAAAATCTGACCGATCGGACAATGAATTTTTTAGTACAAAAAGTCTAAAATATTCGAAAATTTATTCCGTTTTCACTCAAAATATAAATAAAGGATAGCTTTTATTAAAATATTACTAAACTCATAAAACTTATATCACCATAGCTGACATATTATATAATTTTAAAAAATGGTTAAACACCACGATCTTTTTTCAAACCATTTAAAAAATCGGTTAACTTAAAAACAAAAATTCTATGTTTCTGAAACCCGATGAAAAATATTCCGATATATAGTCATATATATAATTCCATATCACATCATTTTTCAGGTGATCCGAAAAATGGCATATCTTATCTCATGAGATCCTATGGAATCTCATTTAACATAATTTGATAAAATGGGTATATCTAATATGATCAAGTTATATAGAATTTTATACAATTTGATTTCATAAAATTCTTAGGAAATCCGCAATTCAATTTTGTTTCACATTCCAACTAATAGAAAAAAATTAAATATAAATCATGAATTGAAAAATTAGACATGATTTCATTTTGACGCGTCATTTTGTAATATCTTAAACAATTGACCCGCTCGCTTAAGTGTCTTCAGAAGATGAACTCATCTCTGTCTTAGCTTTCGATTTATGCAACATGGAAAGTTTTTATTGTCTATTGTAGGTTTTGATTTGATTATTAATTCATTAATTGTTTATAATTATAACGTCATTTTAAGGACATTATAAAATTTATAGAAAATTTTTTCATAAATTCAACCAAATTTAAGTTGACACTTGATTTTTTTTTTAACAATTCTACTTAATACTTATTTTTTTAACAATTCTACGAAAAAAGTCAACTAATTTTGATAAAAAAAACCCATGAAATTCTCGAGATAAATATCGTATATTATGGTTTCTTCGGCCAAATCCGACTCGGTTCTATTTTGTTGTATCTTGGGCTTTTAATTGCTTATTTTAAGATTTTCTGACCTTAAATGTTTTTTTTTTTCTTCTAAATATTATTTTTTCTACTAACTTTGAACTTTTTTTAAAAGTGTAGCTTTTCTAAGTTTTTACTTTTGATTTTTTCCAATTTTCATTAGCCTAAATACACTGATGTTCTCTGATAATTATATTTAACATATACAAAAACGATCGAATTTTTCTTTTTAATTTATATATTGATATATAATTATATGTGATACCATATATAATAATAATAATATAAGAATTATAGAATTGGTTTGGTTTTACTGTTTTATATGTATTTATAAATAATTATTCATGGAAGTATGTATTATCTGATATATAGCTATATCAATTATAAGTGATAAGATTAAAAAGATCAACTTATATATAACATAAGATATATGATGTAGATTATATATAGTGCCCTATTAGAAATGTTCGTAAAAATAAGTATGAGATGTAAATATATATGCTTTCATATATATAATAACATACCACTATATCAAGCTATATACGGCTATATATAACATTTTTTCGTCGGGTAAAGATTTTTTCATAAAATTATACAACATTAAAATTTTTAAAATATCTTCGACCATATATGATTTACAAGCTGTCAAATTTACAAGATAGGTTGCTAATTTTTTTTACCAAAAGGCGTTTTAAGACAAAAAAAAAAACTACAAAAATTTCGTAATGAAGCATGGTTTTATACATATATCTGCAAAGTTTGGTTAATATTTCATTCTATAATAAACGATTTTTAACGTAGTTTTTAAAGGCGATTATAAACTAACTTTTATTTGATAGTAGCACTTAAACAATTTCTGTTATTTTTGTTTTTTTAAAAAAAAAAAGAAAAACTGAATTGTTAAAGTTTATTTTTTTTTTTAATAATAAATCTGTCCTATATTTAGGAGCCTGCATTATTTAAGTGTTTTTTTTTTAACAAAAATTAAACTTTAACAGTTACTAAGGGTCTCTGGTTAATATGGCCCAAACGTCTGATGTCGGATTGTGTTTCTGAGACCAGAATTCTATTCAGCGTATCTTATAACTGCATTTAGAAAAGTATGTTTTAGTTCTAGTGTCAAATATTTTGCGGCCACAAGCGTTAGTTTCAAAAAGTACTTACATGTACTCACAAGAGCTCCCCACTGTAAGTTCGTGTATTGTATATATGTATATTAGGGAGGGGTGATTTGAACATCTTAATGGGCGCTTCGCGTTTCTGATTCTTGGGATTGTAATGAGCAAAACAGTGCACTAGACCATATGTCTGCGGTGAAAATCGAGCTTCCAGATTTTGACTTTTTAGCCGTATTTTGTGAAAGTAACAATGTGTGGAATGGACATATCTCAGGAAGTAGGAGGATAAGGGCTTTTTTGCCGTATTTTGTGAAAGTAACAATGTGTGGGATGGACATATCTCAGGAAGTAGGAGGAGCTTATTTAAGATTATGGTATCAATCTCTTCTCTTCGCTAGCAGATTAATGCATCAATCATATTTGTGGGTGGGGTTTAAGGGGTTAATTTTTAATTTCAAAATAGGACTTTTTTGCCGTAAAGTCAAAATGTGGAAGCTCGATTTTCACCGTAGACATATGGTCTAGTGGACTTTTTTGCTCAGTACAGTCCCTAGAATCAGAAACGCGAAGCGCCCATTAAGATTTTTTTTCTTTCATACTAATCGCCCCACCCTAATGTATATGTTACCTTTTTCTTTGTTGAACAGGTGAATTGTATATTATATTGTAAAAGAGACAATAAGGAAATGATATGCAAAATTTTAAGTAGCATAATATAATAAACCATATTCTTTTGGCAAACAAAAAAGAATATTTAATAAAACTGAATGACAAGGATTTCTGTTTATGAAAATCGTACAATATTTTTACAAGAGACGTTTCCTTTTTTTTTTCTTTTTCAATATAAATTATATTATTATAAATATTTTTGAGTAGCTTTGTTACTAAAATCCTATATATCTTTATAACAAATTACACATCATTTAACAAAAATATCAAAAATTGTTAAGTGGAGTACACACTTTAAAAATTATTGTTTAAGTTAAGGTGGCTTACAAAAAAATTTATTATGTTGAATGAGAGATTAAATCTTTTAGTATACAAGGTAGAGAAATGTAATGATGTGACAAAAATTCGCGAATTTAGACGTTTTATTTACTACAAACAATTGTGAACATATTCTTAAGTCGACTTCAGTGATTTTTTCAAAAGTTTAAACATTTTTTTATGGTTAAAAAACAATGGATTTTTTTTTATATCTTAGATTTTTAATGCTTTTTTATACAATTTAAAAAAGAAAAGAATTTGAAATCATTTTAGTTTTAAAAAGGCTATTGTATTCAAAAATTTATTTATTCCTGCTAAATTTACTATGTTCTATTTAAAATTGCTCTGAATATGTGACTTGTCGTTAATTTTGTCTTTTTAAAAACCCAAAAATAATAAATCTGCAAAAAAATAATAAATCTACCCTAGTTCCGTTTTTCAAATTAATATTATTGAAAAGTCTGTGTGCGATATTGAAATATATTTTTTTTCCACATCTGTTATTTCCCGATAAAAATTTTTTCTATTAATTTATATACAACTTGATATCATTTTATATGCTTATATGTGTGACAACATCCCAGGAAAAAATTACACATTGCAAAAAGAAGGTGATGCCGACACTTGCTTACATATCTCATTGCCAAATTTAGTAACTGCAATACCAAACTCATTCCAACGATAGAGTCTAAAAAGCAAGTAGTATTGTAATCAATTCTTTAAATTTAAACCAGAAAGCATGAACTCAATAACAAAGTAATTTTTTACTTAAAAGAAAATAACAATGTTATTAACTTATATGTATAACTTTCTGTGCTCAAGAAGTAATCATATACTTTTTCTTAATAAAAGGATGTTATTGGAAGTAGTTCCTAATTTTGAAAAAGAAGTTATACAATTTTAAAGAATTTATCTCATATATTTTTTCAAACAAATTTTTATTTGTAGGAAAATAATACTAAAAACAGAAATGCATGTTGGCTAAATTTTGTTAAACTGTGATTAGGTATAAATTAGGAAAGCGCACGTGAGCAGAAAATTGTGAGTGGAAAATGAAATTACTGACGTTATCGTGAGTGAGTGTAAAATAAAAATTTTGGAGGGTGATTGTGCGTGAGTCATATTTTTGTTTTTCAATTTTGAATTGTTCTTTTTTATTTGAAAAATTTATATTTTCGTGGTTTATAGCTCCAAAATTATGACAAACCCATGTTATCATAACAATTCGATGTTTCACTTTTTAGGATTTTATTTCCGTATGAGTTTAGATCGTTATATTTGAGTGACCTAGGAGAATCACGTGTGAGTAAAAGTTGAATTTACTTGGAAATACTTCTTTTTTCAAATGTAAGTACTTCGTAGTTTTACAATGGAACTATTTCTTTATTAAAAAATGTATGTAGTTCTTAAAAATATAAAGTAAATAGTTCTTCGGTAAAAAAATAATCAATTCTAAAGAATCAATTATTTTAGTCTCACGCCCTATTAAAAGAATCGAGTAGGTAATCTAGTAAGGAATGCGTTCTGCCCAAAATGCTTGATTACAAACTCGCTTACCTTTTTGGAAATTTTTTGCTGGGATGTTACGATATATTTTCATATCTTCTACTTCGTTTATGCAAATTTTTTGATACGGCGTAATAAATCATCATATATCATTGTACCGTAAATATGTTATATATTATTAGCATATATTATATATCTGATTATATGAAATAGATATATATATATATCAGGGACGTGCGGTGAAGTTTTCAACTGCGTGTTCTTCACATTTGCATTTCTTTTTTTCTGTAATCTTTTTTTGTGTTTTTAATCTTTTTTTTTTTTGAGATTGGCATTTTTGTTATAAATTTTACTTTTTTATTTATTAACCAGCTCAATACGTCGGGTTTTCGAATTTGAATTTCTGCTTTTTGCGAACTGCCTCTGTCGTATTCGATATTTTGAAAATTCCCAACATTTGCTATAAAAATTTAATTTTTTCACTACACTCAAAAATATGTTCCCTAACTTTTTCCTACACGATTTATAAATTCGTTTTAAAAACTTTTTTGAAAGATCTCAATAATAACGAATTTTCCACAGAAATTTTCTGATCACTACTAAAATTTGTTGAACGATTTTTTTTAGGAGTTATAAATCAAAAACATTTGTATTTATAATTTTTGATACAAAATGCGATTTCTATTATTTGTTTTATATACATTGAGAAAACTATCTTCATGATATCAATGAATTTTTGTATAAAGGGCAATTCACAAGCTATCCATCTCTGTCCACACATATCTACTATTTCCCTATATTGGTGAAACAAACTTTCAAATTATGTATTTTCTTTTGAAAATGACATTTTGTATCATTAATACTGGGAAATAGTAGATATGGGTGGACAGGGGTGGACATCGTTTGAATCAAACTTAAAGGCAATAATGTTTTCATAAATTATTTTGAAAAATATGTGTTTGTTTGTTAAAAGTTTTATTCAGTCAATGATGAAGTTTCATCGAAAAACTAGTTATGAATTAATTATATTAATTTTATGACATATTTCGTTCATTTTGTGAAGAAAATTTACAATAATTACGTGAACATTTTCATTATTTTTCGTCCAGTGAAATTCTCTCTGTGTGGATGTTACGAATACCGAAAATAACACCGGTCTACAAAATAATATTTTTTTCTTGGGTTTCTGTTTTAATGTCGAAATTCTGATTCTAGTCATAGAAAAACGCCAAAATACCCATTCCAAACTTTTAATGTTTGCTTTGGCTGTTTTACGTTTATATGAAAATTTTCGAGATTTTACGTTCAGCGTACGAATCACTTTGTTCAAAGAGCAAACTTTGATAAAAAATAATATGTTTCCCTTTATTTGTAACATAAAAGAAACCAAAATTTGTCATTTAGAAGTCAGACCCAAAAAATCATGTCGACCGGTGTACCCAGGTAGAAAAATACAATCTTTAAAACGTTTTAAAAGCATTTTTCATGATGGTACAAGCGTTTTCAGAACATACAAAATTACAAATTTAAAGCGTTTTGAGAATGTGCAAAATGATAACCCAAATTTACGGTCTGAGGATGGTATTTTATAACGTTCTCAAACATTGCAAAACAAAATTTTTGAAATGCTTTTTCAATCGTTAAATAAGTATTTGCAGAACATTTTGGATTACAGTTATTAAGCGTTATGAAAACGACCCAAATGATAACCGCTTTGAGGGTTGTAATTTTGAACATTGTCAATATTTTGATATTGATATTGATATTGATATTTGATATTGTGACAATCACAAAAGAAAAAATAGATTTAAATTTTATATATAAAAACATATATATATATATATATATTAATATATATATATATATATATATATGTATATATGTATATCAATAAATCAATGAAATTAAAAATCGAATATTCAAATATGAAAATAAAAAGCCCTCTATTGGAAAATAGATATATTTCATTATATAAAAAAATTGCATAAGAAACCGAGTTCGCATATAGATAGACCCCCTTATGACAGTGTTGTTTTTTAATCAGTAAAATATTTTGTAAAAAAAAAAGTATTTCTAAAGTACTATTGGCAAATGTTAGAAAAACGCTTTAACGCAATGGTTTTACATTGGTTTCATTTTATAAACCGTTGTAAATTTTGTACGATAAGAACTTCTAAAGTACTTTTTACAAACGTTGGAAAAACGCTTTGAACCAATGTTTTTACAGTGTTTTTATTTCACAAATATTTGTAAGTTTTGTATAAAAAGTATTCCTAAAATACTTTGTCCGAACGTTCGAATAGCAATCCAAAATAATGTTTTTTAAATGCTTTTTTTTCGTATTATTTGCAATTATCGCTTTGGAAACGCTTTTATTTTAGTACCATCGAAAACAAACGTTTTGAAAACTCTTCGTTTTTTGTACCATCCCAAATTTCTACCTGGGTAGTTTATTCAATTTGATCCCCAGTTAAGTTAAGTTAAGTTAAAATATTCCATCAAATAAATTTCTCTTTTCTTAAAGAAAATAATATATATACAACATTTTTTGTATCCACGCAGGCAATTTGTAAGTAAAATTAATATTTTTGGGCATTTATTATCATTTGTTTTGTATTTTTGAAAAATGCATATATTTTTGTTAACTTCCCTACAAAAAGGGAATTTCCCTACACTTGGCATCACTAGGTATAAACAGCAACAATGTTGTGTATCTAATACTTTTAATAGTGGTTCAATACAAAAAAAAATTGAACAATTTTAGCGTATATTTTCTTTTCAACTTTGCTGCTAAACATTTTGCTCAGCCAATTGGTTCAATCTATGCTCTTGAACAGCTTGCATATATTTCTTGTTGAATTAATAGCAACAATGTTGATGTACTACACTCAATATTGAACACTTTAACATACATTTATCAAGAAACTGGCTTGGTAAACATTTCATTATTTTAAGACAGAATGTTCTGTTCTTATATTGAACGTTTGTGGTTGTATTTTTTAATTTTGTAGTGCAGGGATTATGTTAACAATTTTGATGAAACAACTCTATATAGATTAAAACAATGAATAAATGGTGAATGATATGTGCTGAAATATTTATGAACTTTAGGAAAAAAATATAAAATAGACCTATTATGCAAATAGTTTAGGGTGTTCAGAGAACACCTCCGCACCTTAGACGGAACGTCACTGATATATATGACCATATATTGTACCATATATGATCATATGTAAGTGTATGTGGTATAATTAATCAAAAATAATTCGATCTCTTTAATATAGAACAGTTGTTGCTCTCCACGTGATGTAGAGCCCTGATTCATTATTTTACTTCGGTGGGGTTAAGTGCTATGGGAACACCGAAGGTGGGGGCTACAATACATACAAGTGGTAAAAAACTCATACATATTATTTTTTTTTTAACTGATGTTCTCGTCAACGGGAATCGAACCCGGGACCATCTGTTTAACAGTCCATTACACAACAACGGCTAAGAGTATTTTTGGCGACTGGTGCATTTAAAATTTTTTTATATGATTTTAAAATAACCTAGACTTTCTTAAAATATACAGTTTCTTTATATTATTAATATAAATAGGTAGAGATTTTTTTAATAACAATTACAATTTTAACTTTTTCAACTTCTACGAGTTTTTTTTCGAATCTTCTATTAAAATGGCAATATTCTTTAAGTTTGGGTTTTCATCAGTAAATTGAGCTTTCTCTTGTTAAATTCTGTTGAAAATGGACAAAGTTATGGTACTTTTTCTTAATATACAATAATAAAAATTTTCAGATTTGTTTACAACTTTTTCAACTTCTGCAAGGGTTTTGTTGAGTAAAATAAGTCTTCACTTATCAAAATCGGTTGATACTTTTTCTGTAGTACATACAAAATTTTGTTTCTTGCTTCGTATAAATGCATTAGATAATACAAAATTTGCTCTGTGAACAAAAATTCGTTCAACATGGCCCGATAACGATCGCCATTGACTGTAACGGCCACTCCTTTCTCATTACCATGATTTTCAAAGTAATGTCGCAATATTTCCCAGCGTTGTTCAAGCGTATACACAACCATATTCGTTCAGCGGAAGGATAAAACTAATTATCTGTCAAATCAGACATGAGCTAAGTGTTACCATTCACGAAATAAGCACTAGTTGAAAAAAAAAAACGTTAGATGGCGGACCCTTTATATATATAAAGTACTTTTCAAACCGATTTTTGTCAGGAAAATACTAGCTTTAACAATATTGTTTTTTTAAAATAAGATTCGAAGAAAACCCATGTAGAAGTTAAAAAAGTTTTAAAATAGACTGAAAATTTGAATAATTATTATATATTTAAAAAGTTACAATAACTTCGTCAAATTTCAACCGATTTTAACAAATGAATGCTCATTTTACTCAGAAATACACTAACTTTAAAAATAAAGAAGATTAAAAAAAAACTTATAAAAGTTGAAAAAGTTTTAATTATTATACGCGTATATATAGAAAAAGTACCATAACTTTGTAAATTTTCAGCCGATTTTAACAAATTAAGTCTCGATTTACTCAAGAAGATACTAACTTTAAGAATATTGTTGCTTTAAAAAAGATTCGAAAAAAACCTTCAGTAGAAATTGAAAAAGTTAATAAAAATTTAAAATTTCAATTGCTATTAAGAAAATCTCTAACTACACCCAGCGAAAAAAGAGTGGAAAAAGAAGTAGTAAAATCATCACATATACTGATTCAGATGTGGTGCAAATTGAGGTGAAACATGCACGATTTTAACATGGGGTTGTCATAGGACGGAGGTAATGCAAATTCCTTAAAATTCACTTTATTAAAAGTACTATGG
Source organism: Delia radicum (assembly GCA_021234595.1). Classification (NCBI taxonomy): domain Eukaryota; kingdom Metazoa; phylum Arthropoda; class Insecta; order Diptera; family Anthomyiidae; genus Delia; species Delia radicum. The sequence continues at coordinate 159,528,028 of CM037853.1, read as the reverse complement.
GTAAGGTTATGAAAGATTGTATTTTTGGGTGTTCTTTTTCATAGAACTTAATTTGTTATTTTTAATTAGTGGTTAAGGTGTGATGTCAGTGGTTACTGAGTGATAATATGGATCTGTAGGAGTGCTTAAAATGTTATAATTAAAGAAAAACTTTTAAACAGTTTTCCAGCTTTAAAAACAAAGCAAAATAATAGTTTTTTGATCAACTGAAAAGAAAGAAAACTATTGTCAAGTCTGATATTTTGTAATCATTCCTTTTCAAATTTAAAGGTAAGAAAACACGAATTCAAAGCAACATCTAAATTAAAGAAAATATTTGTTGAAAGACACAAACTCTCCGTTCCATTCGAATATGCCAAATATCGAAAAGTAACCCAACAATCGTGCCATTTCTACTAGTTAGAATTCTATATGATGACATTATATGCTAAGTTTAAGAACTGATCTTAAAGACCAGCTTTAGATCAGAAAAATCAGTAGTAGTCGCTACTTTGTGTGTAATGAAAATGTTGTTTCTTTTGAACTACTTCACATTATTTTTGCTGGGATATATTAATAATATAAAGAAAGTATACTCTAAGAGTACTATGAAGTTTACAGTTGTAGTTTAATAAAAAGCGGCAGCTTTAGATCAGAAAAATCAGTAGTAGTCGCTACTATGTGTGTAATGAAAATGTTGTTTATTTTGAACTACTTCACATTATTTTTGCTGGGATATATTAATAATATAAAGAAAGTATACTCTAAGAGTACTATGAAGTTTACTGTTGTAGTTTAATAAAAAGCGGCAGTCTGGTGTATCACTTGTGTCCGTAAAAATTTTTCAATAAAAATGTGTTCTTCTTCTTTCTTCCTGTAAAGAGACTAACTAAAATAAAATTCTACAGTAATTAATTAAAAATTAATTACGATTGTCATTATCTGACGGTTGCAAAACACTTTCTAACATAAAATTTGAAGAAACTTGCTTAACGGCGACTCAATCTCTAATCTACACTTGGTATCCGACTATTATATGTGAATAAAGCTCATCAAAAAACGTGATAATTACTTGTGAAAGAGAGATAGGATTAATAAGAAGAAGCATTCTAGTTGAGAAATTAATTGTGCATTGGTATTAGTTAATTCTGTCTCTTCTGATCAAAAACCAATACTTGTGTGTACGTAGTGTGCCCAAACTCCATTTTAGCCACAGTCATCGCTGTGTCGACCGTGGCTCAACTCGTTAAGAGGTGAGATTACGATGCATAGCTTGATGCTAAGGCAGTGAGTTTGAATCCCTGTACGACACCAAAAAACTAAAAAAGTTTTTCATATTGAGCAAATTAACAATATAAAGTACTTTGTTCAATTGACACATAAATTAACCACTGACGAGTCCCAGGAGGGGACGAAACTGCGGCAGTCTGGTGTATCCTTTGTGTCCGTAAAAATTTTTCAATAAAAATGTTTTCTTCTTCTTTGTTCCTATAAAGAGACTAACTAAAATAAAATTATACAGTAATTAATTAAAAATTAATTACGATTGTCATTATCTGACGGTTGCAAAACACTTTCTAACAAAACAATTTGTTAAATAAGTTTTGGGACTTTAGCACATTTAACTATAAATGCAATTAATGTTTATCCCGATTAAAAAAATAAATTTAAATAACAAATATGCAGGTGCTTGTGCAAATTTAAATGTAACTGACACTAATAGAAAACATATGATTTTCTATTGTTGATTTACTTGAATAAACGTCACTACATTGCTAGGTCTGTCAAAAAAACAGAGTAGTATTTGGAAGATGACAAAGCCAATTGTGACAATTTTTTGTTGTTGTTTTTGTTTTTTCTTTGATATTTAAATTTTGAATCTCGCTCCTAGACGAGGACAAGAAATTCTCATTGAGTTTGTGATTTAACATAACAAATATCTCTAGAAATTCTAATAACAAAGTCCCCTGAAGATTTCCTTGGGCAAGAATGAAATCCGGATAGGGACACGCCTACATCAGGTTGCTTTTCACAATTTGTTAAATAAGTTTTGGGACTTTAGCACATTTAATTACTATAAATGCAATTAATGTTTATCCCGATTAAAAAAATAAATTTAAATAACAAATATGCAGGTGCTTGTGCAAATTTAAATGTAACTGACACTAATAGAAAACATATGATTTCTATTGTTGATTTACTTGAATAAACGTCACTACATTGCTAGGTCTGTCAAAAAAACAGAGTAGTATTTGGAAGATGACAAAGCCAATTGTGACAATTTTTTGTTGTTGTTTTTGTTTTTTCTTTGATATTTTAAATTTTGAATCTCGCTCCTAGACGAGGACAAGAATTCTCATTGAGTTTGTGATTTAACATAACAAATATCTCTAGAAATTCTAATAACAAAGTCCCCTGAAGATTTCCTTGGGCAAGAATGAAATCCGGATAGGGACACGCCTACATCAGATTGCTTTTCACAATTTGTTAAATAAGTTTTGGGACTTTAGCACATTTAATTACTATAAATGCAATTAATGTTTATCCCGATTAAAAAAATAAATTTAAAAAAAAAGTTTTCAGTTGAGTTGAAATTAAAGGAAAATGTATTAATTTTTCAAATAAATTTTTTTTCAACTTTTTTTACATTTGTTCAAAAAAATTTACTACCTTATACTGATTTTTTTAGTTTTATTTTCATTAATTTAAAGATCCATAAAAATTTAACCACAAAAACGGAATATTGTAGTTTATTTGTTTCCGTTACAGTTTTTATAAATTTAAATCACTTTTTTTTCAAAAAAATATTCGTATTAGTTTTTTTTATTAAAATGGCTTGTTTATACACAAATTTTTTTCAATTCAATTTAAAAAAATTAAAAAATTTAGCACTTCAATTTCAAATAACTGAATATAACTTTTATTTTTACTGATCTGTAGTTAGAACTTGAATCTTTTTTTTTTTAACTTACTATTCTTTTGTTCTTACGGATTTGTTAGTTATTTAAACGAGAGATTGGAAGATAAATAACAAGAAACATTTAATTTAAATGAAAAGTACACTTAGGAAATTATGTTGGTAAATACGACAGCAATTGTAGTCAAAAACAAATGAAATTTCATTTAAAATAAGGACGACTTACATTTCATTAAATTCAACTAACATTGTCATTTGTTTTTTAATGTTCAAAAAATGACTAACAATTGTAGTAAAAATGAACCACATGGTAGTAAAAAATAAACAAACATTTATTTATTTATATTTTTTTAAATAACAAAAAACAACTGTAAAAAATGAATGTAAAATCATAAAACAGTCATTTGATTGTGAGTTGTTTTTTTAAATGAACTACAAGGTTAGTTAAAAATTTTATTTGTTCTACAAATGACTTACATTTACATTAAAATAACGAAACTGTATTACAGCCCAAACAACTACATATTTTTAAAGCAGAAGTTCCCTGAGTGTAAGTAGACCGGATTTTAGGTGATTTATCATTTATGTTAAATTACATTTTCAGTTAATTTAAACTACAAACTATTTTTATTGTAAAGGGTGTCCCAAGAAGAGCGAAATTTTTAAATTTTAAATAAAACACAGATATTTAAAAAAAAATCGTGAAACTTTATTATATCGTAAAGTAGACAGAATGAGGTTATGTATGGAACAATATATCGTGCAGATGGCCGCCGCGGCTTTGCTGGCATGCACGCGATCTTTTAATGAAATTTTCAATGACCGTTTTGCATGAATGCTGCGGTATTTCATTAATGCAGCGTCCAATTTCCTCTTTTAAGGCTTGAGTCGTCGTCGGCTTATTCGCGTAAACCATCGACTTCAAAAAACTCCAAAGAAAAAAATCTAGTGGTGTTAAATTGCACGATCTAGGCGGCCAATTCTGATCTCCAAAACGCGAAATAACACGACCGGGAAATGACTGATGCAGCAATTGAATTGTTTCTCTGGCTGTATGATATGTGGCGCCGTCTTGTTGGAACCACATGTCCTCCACATTCATTTCTTCAATTCTAGGCAAGAAAAAACTGGTTATCATTTCACGATACCGAACACCATTGACTGTTTGCGCTTGACCTGCCTCATTTTCATAAAAAAAGGTCCAATGATTCCTCCGGCAAAATCAGCATTTTCATGTTGTCTCTCCAATAGCCAATTAACGAGCTCCCTTCGCTGTCCATTGTCAGCTGGCTCCATTTTTACTAACCTCGTACCTTCTACTAGCAAACAATAACAATTGTTCAAATGTCAAACAATGACACTTCGAATGTTGCCAGATTTAAAAATTGCGTTCTTCTTGGGACACCCTTTATATATATAAAATATATATAAAAAAGCCAGGCAATTTGTTTTTAAATATTGTTTAAAATTCAAATCGGTTTGAAAAATTATTGGAATTTCCCATACGGTAGAGTCTTGCAAACTTATAAAATTATTGAGTCCGACCAAAGAGTTCAGGCGAAAATCGGCATTTGGTCGATTGATGTTTCAACTATTTATTAAAAAATAAATTTGTTTAGGACTTATACGATATTACAAAAACAGGTAATATGACATAATTTTTTATATCACACTGGATCCGTCCGGATTCTTTCAGTAACCCGTACATAATATGGCACATGCTGAATAAAAAGTAATAAATAGCATGCCAATTATTTTCAGTTTGTCCTGTAACTTGTTCGCTTATTAATGATATGTCACGAAATTATTAATTTTATACAAGCTCCTTAACATAAGGCATTGCGATTATTCTGCAACTAGTATTTTACTAAAAAAACACTTTCATGAGTAATGTGACCAGTCACGTATTATTTCATTTCGAACTGGTCCTACTGCATATCAAATAATGCCTAAAATGGGACTAGTTGCATAGTAGATATTTTCAACTCGTTCTGTTACAGTCCGGTGATATGTTATATTCGACAATTTCTACTACATATCATAAGTAGCCTAATGGGTGGAAATTGTTACTTTCTATGACAAGCTCATGTTAAAATATCGGTCACTTTCATATAACAGAACCGAAACTAGGACAGGTTCATACACACAAAGTTCTAGTCACGTGAACATGACAGTGATTGGTCCATTTCCCGCAGGGGAAAAGCGTGAAATTGTGTAATTTTCGACCCCACTTTTTTAAAGCCAAAACTTGAGATTATGCTTAAAAAAATACTTGTCCAATATTTTGTTCTTCTTTACAACATATCTAAATTTCATTTAAGTCTGAGGATTCGCCACTGTGTGGTTTCCTTGTAAGTTAAAGAATTTGTTAAGTTATAGTTCTCACAAACTCTAAATCGGTTTTGGACCAAGCCCTTTTATAATTAAGACTTTTATTAGAACTTCTTCCTGGCAGAAATTTCTTGAGGTCGAGCGATTTCAAAAATTAAAATTTCCGCAATACCATTATGAAATTTGACTACCTTTAAAATTCGACGTTATTCAAACGAATAATTTTTGTATTAGCGCATTTCTAAAATGTAGGATAAAAATTGTTATATTTTTGTATGTTTTCCAAAATTGATCTTTTGTGAAATTAACCAAATTCTTCACACGCAAACAAAAAAAAATGTCTTTGGTTTAAAATGATGAAGTAATTTAAAAATAACGGTTGTCAGCATGAATTAATTTAAAAAAATAAAGGTTGTCCGCATGAGTATGTTTTATCTGCGTTACACGCAAAATAATAAAAACCCATTTAATCACGAAAACCACCGATTCAATAATTTTAATTCCTAAAACTCCGCCAACAACGAAAATTGCTAATTCAGTGAGAAATAGATTGCTCTTTAAGTGAATTATTTTACAATCAAATAATAACTCACTTGATTAAAAAGTAATCAAATTCGTATACCTTGCCAAAAACCAAAAAAAAAATTGTTGTGGTGACAAATGAAAGTGTTGTTGCCATACCACAATTTTTTTAAAGCTTGAATTTTATAACATTGTATTTAATGCTATAAACACATAGACCACAGCAGACTGCAGAGCTACACGACTGCAAATGCCGTTGACTGCAATCGTCGCCGTGTGGTCAGCTACTTATTATTTTGGAAACGACAGCAGCATAGTAAACAGCTGATCACGATTCAATTTAAAAATATCAACAGCTGTTTTTTATACAAATCAGGGATGTTAAAGTTGGTACAATTGTACTTTTTTTGGTACATTTTGACCTTCTAAAGTACCGTGGTACTACCGCGACTCATTTGGTACAATTTAAAAATTTTTAATTTTTCCCCTTTTTGAATTTTTAGTATAGCAAACAAATTGTTATTGTGTCCTTTTTCATTGCATTTATTCGTTTTATGTAATGAGCTCTTAAAATATATGCGACTATATCCGCCAGATTTTACGATTTATCATCATTTAAGGATTTTGAAGAATAAAGTTGGCAATTTGTTTTTTTTTTAATATCGATTAAAAATTTACGATTTTTTACAAAATTTATCTGGCAGCTCTTACATATATTGACACTTGTTGCAGCCAACTTCACTTTTATTTTGAATTTATTAAAATTCTGAAGAAGTGAAAATTGATATATAGATATGGCATCACTTATAACATATGGGAAAACAGTGGACATTAGAGTGAGGTGAGTTTCTAAAAATAGAACTGTTGTGTTGTTGGAGTTGTACTTCTGAGATTATGTATGCAAGAACAAAAACACCGTGTATTGAATAAAACTAGTTTTAATCACAACAAAACTCGACCTAACTATAGCTCAGAGGGCTAAAGCGCTCTGTCTAACATGTAGTGCGAGTGCATGTGGCATTAGAAATCAGTTTATCTATACCACGGTCAGTGATTGCACAGAAAAATTTCATATAGACGCAATCGAACAAATAAAAACATAACAAATATTACATTATTCAAAAATTCAAAAAAAAAACAGGGTCACTGACGAACGTTCAATACCACAAACTGCGCAGTCTGATTCAGAAAAAATTTAATATTTGCAATGTAGTTATGATTTTTAGAAAATACACTCATTCTTCTCTACCACGCCTTTCACAATTAAATTAAATAAAATTGCATATTAATTATAGTATTAACTGCAATTGTCTGAAAAAGACGTTAAAATTCAAACTCAAACGAAAATTAAATTATTGTTAAAGAAATGAAAGAAAATTCCAAACAATCTTATATATGTTTAATTTAGAACGAGCTCTTAACCTCCGTATATTTACAAAAATAAAGCAAATCAAACATATTAGCAAGGTTAATACTAGTATTTCGATCTGGTTAAAGATCTCATCAGAACCCAATGTTTTAGAAAAGTTATAGCCTCCATAATAGGCAGAACTTTAACAAAAAACCGATTAATCATTAATTTTGCTCCATTCTTGTCTTCTTAGTAAAAATATTACTTGAGCCAGAGTAAAAACTAAAATTTTTTTAACTGAAGTCGTTAAAAAATTAAAACGTTTGTAGTTTTTGGTCGGTAGTAGCTAATTTTCAAAATGAACTGAATGTCAATATGTTTCCAGACATTTCTAGTCGTTGCTGGAATTTTATCCATTCCACACTGGTCTGCAAATGTGGAAAGAGTTTTTTTCTTTTCAAAATATAATAAAAACTAAGGAAAGAAACAGACTACATTAGCCAACATTATCAAGTCTCATACAGACTAAGGATTGGTTAAGAGCGACAAATTTATGCTGCTATGATGTAGAAATTCCAAATAGTTTATTAACTAAACAAATAATTCCATGATTTGGTCTCATATATTCATAAGACTTTTTTATGCCTTATTTTATTCATACATATAATGTATGTTATTGGAAGGTTTTGTTTTTTTTTTTCTGTACAAGAGAATTTTTATGTATTTTTTTTTTTTTGTTGTTTTAATAAATTTAAAAAAAATGGTACCGTCAACGTCCAAAAAGTACAATTTTTTTTGGATGTTGGTACAAAATTGAAAACTCCATTTAACATCCCTGATACAAATGCATTTTTGTTTCAGTAGTGCCAATTACATCTTTTTTTTCTTTATTAAAATAGAACAACATGCTTGGTTGTAGACACGTATATAAAGTTCACTTAAAAATACAATTACTTATTAATAATACATTATTATAACGTGAAAATAAATTTATATAACCCCTCTTGAATATTAATGCAATTATACCATTTGATGTTGCGACGTTTTTTGTGTTTAACAATATAAAATATTTTTAAGCACTAATTTGTTACATATTTTGTTTTATTGTCAACACTATTTTTGTTTTGCAGCCAACAAAAATAGAAATTAACCTAAGTTGACTACAGCGGCAAAAGTAGTCGGGTAGCCGTGTAGTTGTATTGGTGCCAAAATAATCGTTTTCATATAAACGTGTGTATTTTATTTTTGACAGGCTGTAGTCGTGTAGCTGCAGTCGTCTATGTGTTTATAGCATAAAGTTTAAATTTTTTTAATTTAAATTTTAAACCGTCATGAAACTCTAATTTAGTTAAAAGATTTATTTATACTTATGTGAACAAATTCAAACAGAAATTAGTTTTTTGTAAACTATGGCAACATTTTTTTGTGATTTTTTCTTTGCAGAAATAAGCCCTTTTGTGGAAATTAGAGTATTTTTTTTTTTTTTTTTAAATAATTTTTACTTTATTTTTTTGCATTTTTTTTCTGTTTTAAAATTTTTTAAAATTTTTATAAACCGAAATTAAATTTTAAAAATTACAATATCAATTTTATGATCATGTTTTAAAATAAATAAATATTCAGATTTAAATAACAAAAACTAAATTATTTAACTTAATAAAGTAATAAACCTAATAAGAATTAGTATCTAATTGAAAAGAATTTAAAATATTTATTACTAATACCAATAAACATAAACATTTATAAAAAACAACTACATAAATATTACAAAAAACAACAACAATGTATTGATGTTTGCTTTTTAGCGATAATGTAAAAAAATGTCAAGCTAGTTTCGAATTTGAGCAAATATTTAATTGATTCAATTAATTTGTAATTGACAGCTTTTAAAATTTTCAACAAAACGATTTAATTGAAAAAAGTAGGCAAATATATCTTTTCTGTATTTAGAAAAAAAATCACCATAAACGTAAGACAAATTAGTCGAAACATTATTCCGTATAAGGTCAAGTTGACAATCAAATTTAATAAACAAACTGATTTTTCATTCATTTTTATGTATAAAAAAAATGTATAATTAAAATAATAGTTTTCATAAAAACATAAAAATTAAATGAAATATTACCAACACGTTTTTCCACGACACGCATAGAAATGTAACATATGCAGAAACATTTTTTAATACAAACAAACGTATCCATGAGATACTTATATTAAGACAAAATGAAAGTGAAAATTTTATTATACATCTAGCAAACGGGAGGTGTGGCTCATAGATAGAAATGTATGAATAAAATTTTACAAAGACGAAACTAATGACTTAAAAGAATAAAAATATATATATATATATATCTCATTTATTTCAATAACGTCATAACTCAAAATTTTTGATTTTGTAGAAAACGAGTTTAAAGTTTTCAATTTACTCCCACCTTGAAGAAAAAAATAACGACATAATTTCTCTCAAGAGGTGAGTATACAAGATATCAATACTAATTTTTTACACAATATGATAAGTGATATTACGAATAATTCTGCGTCATTAACTCAAAAATCATGTTTTTTGAGTTGTGATGTTCTTGAAGTAAATGAGCGATATATAAAAATGTGTGTTGTTTACTCATATTATAAATGAATAAGAGTTATATGAAATTCTTTATATTTATTTTTTTTTTTTGTTCTTTTATCAAAAAGTTTGCATGTTTGATTTTAATTTTCAGTGTATAACAATATAATACGTACACTCCAACTCACATACACATACAAAACTGTCTAGAAAAATAGCGTTTTTAACCTATAAGTGTCATCTATAGGAAACAGCACGAAAGATGATTAAGAGTTGGACTAAACCAAATAAGTTTTCGAACTTAATAAAAAATACAAATAAAGAAAGAAAATATTATTCGAATCAGTTATAACAACCCACTATGGGTGATTTTCAAACAAACTTTGTAATCAACGTGTTCAGGTGCTTTATTTACAGCACCTAACCATATCAATATGGCTATTGAGTAAAGTTGTCAAAACCAGGTTTTCGAATTGTTTGATATTCTTCCGTTTCTAAATAATCATGTAATACAAATTTTAATTATTTGAAATATTATTGATAAAATCAGCAAGATAAAATTAAAATATGCTAATTTTTAATAGAAACTAACAAAATTTAAACAAAATTAAGGTGAGTGTTTTAAGCAACTATTTTTCTAACAATATGTTGCAATTATTTTTTAGTGTATAATAAATATTTTCATTTGCTTGCGCGAGTTCGGTATTTTGTTGCTGAGAGGCGTGGGAAGTGTAGTCCCTCTATTTGTATATACTCTTTGGTTACACGTACCATCACATTATTCGGCCACAGCTACCGACATTTGTAGTTACGTCTAATAAATTAGAAGAGCATGTTCAGTACATTCAACCAAAATAAAACCCTGTTTCCGAATTCCTTACAGTTTTAATTTTTATATAAAAAATAAAAGTCCATTTATATAAAATGAACAAAATTATTAATGTTAAATACCAAATAAGAGATCAGTAATATGAATTAGCTTTTTCTAAAAGAAACATCGTAATTTCAAATCTTAAAAAACAGCAAAGAAGTCTTATTATGATGCAGCAAATTCTGGTTCCTCATAGATTTTCTTCTGTAGGTGATCTTCCTACTGATATCCAAAAAAGTTTTTCATGAAGCATTTATGGATCGCTTCCTATACATAATGGCACGATGTTAAATTTGATACGGGTTTGATGTTGAGATTCGTTCAACTTAATAAAAGTATAAATCAATTTGTTAGAAACTTGAAATTTTACATATGTTTATAAATGTGATTGCCCATTTCTGTTCTTGCTTGTTCTTAATTTTATCAGCATTTTCCCTTACAGATTTCGATTTAAATTTTTTTTTTTTTTGTTAAACAAATAATATGGAAAAAAAATATTCATGATCTTTAACCGAACTAACCAACATCTCACACGAAAAAAAAATTATAAATTTTTTATTGACATTTAGCATTGAAAATGTTTTATTATTACGAAAGACCGGAAATTTATGTTATTTCCTTAAGTCTGGGTAAACAAAATGTCCTTGCGCATCAAAGAATTTGAGTTAAAATGGCATCGATTTGTTAGTGCACATTTTTTCATATGTTAAATAGATGCATATTTTTGCATCTTTTTGCTAAGATAATATTAACCTAAAAGTATTTTTCGAAATTCGAAATAGTTCGAAAATCGAAATAGAATAGTAGGAATATTTGTGCCCATTGTGTTCCAGAAAATTGAACTTAAACGCGTGTTTCTCAAGTTCTACACAACCGATTTTGATGATATATGGCTTAATCGACTCAGAAATTCATTAGAATTACATTAGTTTTTTAGATTAGACTACAAAATAATTATCAAATATCGATTTTTCATATGACTGAGCATGGGACCATTAAGACATTCAAACACTCAAGGAACTTCTGCTTTAAAAATATGTAGTTGTTTGAGTTATAATAAAGTTTCTTTATTTTTAATGTAAATTTCAGTCATTTGTAAAACAAATTAAATTTTTTACTAACCTTGCAGTACATTTAAAAAAACAAACCACATCAAATGACTGTTTTATGATTTTACATTCAGTTTTTATATTCGGTTTTTGTTATTTAAAAAAATAAAAAAAAATAAATGTTTGTTTATTTTTTACTAACATATGCGGTTCATATTTACTACATTTTTACTATTATTCTAGTACCTTATCATCACGTGCTATATAAAAATTGCATTTCGGGGCGCTTTTGTAACAGAACACAGTGCAGTTCTAAAAATGCATATGTTCACGTTTTTATCAAAACTATTACGCAACATTTTCAAAAATTCTTTTTACGTAATGTGATCGTTCTTCTGAGAATTTTGATGCAAATATCACTAAATAACGATATAATCCACTATTTTCAAAAGACGCGAAAACTGTCAAATTTAAAAGCTTTTGTGTCCTTTAACATCGTTACGATTAGACTAGATTAGACTAGAGTTGCACTATGCACTGCGACCAGAAGTTGGTATTTTGTGCTGCCAACGAATATACCCTATAGGTTCAGGCTCCCTACGAAGCCAACTATCCTACCAGGTAAACAATTCCAAACGTCCGATGGCGTCACTATTCGACCACCAAAATAACGCACCCTCCTGTCGGAGAGCCTCGGACATTTGCAGAGAACATGCTCTGAGGTCTCAGGTTCCGATTCACAAAACATGCACGTATCCGTAGAGGATCGTCCCATCTTGTACAATTGACACCTAAGGCCAGTGGCGTACCCAGGGGGGGGGGGGGCCCTAGGGGCCAAAGCCCCCCCCGAAATATTTTCGATTTTTTATTTTATTTTTGTTTTGGTTAGTTACATACTGAATTTATAATATTTTTTTGAGACTATAATTTTTTAAACTAATGTTATATTAACTGAAATTGATCTATGGAAACACTACCATAAAGACCATCAAATCCGCTAGATGCTATTCAAGATTGCAACAAGGAGCTTTTTCCAAACGTTTACATGTTTTTACATTTACTGATAGTAATTCCTGTTACAACTGCATAAGCGGAGAAAAGTTTTTCCACCCTAAGAAGAGTGAAAACATATTTAAGGAATTCTATGGGTGAAGCTAGACTTGGTGCTCTAGCTCTTGCATCAGTGTATCGAGAAAAGGTTGAACCTGACAAAATCATTGACACTTTTATGAAAAAAAATCGTTGAATTAAATTTTAAGAGTTTTGTTAATAGTATATAAGGATCTTAATTAATATGATAGCTCACTTTAAAAATCAAAATAAAATTATTTAATTGATATATAAATTTGTTTAATATTTCAAAAAAAAAAAACTTGTTTGTAGATATAAGAAAACTAAACAAACAAAGACATGTCTAAACATTTTTGCTTCAAAATCCAAAACTTATTTAACAGATACAAAATATTAGTGTCCAATAGAACTCATTTTTTTCGGCCGAAGCCGAACTTCGGCCATTATATCAATGTTCGGCCGAAGCTGAACTTTTTGTTTTAATAAAAAAATTATAAATTGTTTTTTTAGATCAATAAATTTAAACCAAAAAGTTATTAAACATAAACAAAATACAAATTTATAGGTATATTTTTTTAAAAAATCATATTTGAAAAATAGTTGTACTATTTTATGTACACAAAAAGAATAAAATATTTGTACCATATTTTATAGTCAAAGAAAAATAGTTGATTGATTTTTAAGTAGATATAGAAAAAAAAACTTAACTTTAATATTTAATATTTAAAATTAAAAAGTTTGATATTGTAATGACAGAAAAGCAATTTTTCCGCATTCACAAAATGTGAATTGCTTCGTCTATCAGAATACAGCTGGCCGGCAGCGCTAAAAAGCTGTTCGCTAGCTACACTAGTTGGTGGGGCTGATAAATATTTTATTGCTACAGCTTTTATATTGTAAATGGACTTGAATTCCAATACTCAAATATATTTATATTTCGGGACCTAAAGGCTCCGTAATAAACATTTTAATTTCTTTTTCAATAAAATTTTCGTTTGGTTCTGCTACTTCTAAGTCTGGTACTGCATCATGTCTATCCCAAATTGATGAACCTGCTATTCTCTTTTCAGGATTACTTACCACTCGAATTTTTTTTTTATATTTAATTATATCGCATTAAATTTGATTATTCGCTTATAAGTCTTGTAGCTATATTTCTGGATTTTTTTTTTAAACTCTTTTGGCTTTTTGAAATTTTTTCACACACATTGATATTTAAATATCGGTATTTTTTTTGTATTCTATCATATTGAACGTTGTATTTTTTATGTAGTTTTTTTTGTAAATTCTGAAAAGTAAATATAACCGTAGTTGTTATTTATTTGTGCTTTTTATAAATAATCATAAAAAGTTCGGTAGTTCGGCCAAATTCGGCCAAAATTTGGCCAAACACCGAACTATGCCGAACTCAGTGTTACCATGTATTTTTTTCAAAAAACTGTAAAAAAAACAGTTTTTTTTAAGAAAAAGAGTAGAAAAAACAGTTAATATGTGCATTTTGAATTCAATTGCATTTTATTTAAACATAAAAAAACATAAAAAAAACATTAAACACATAACATAAAGCATTTTATATACACAGAAAAAAAAACTTATTTGTTGTAGACCAACTAAACACAACACAAGAAAAACGAAAACAGACAGAAACAAAATGACATTTCAGCGTTTCAACACAAACAAATGCAAAAAAGGGAGTTAAACTTACTACATAGTTGCATTCAATGCGTAGTATTATTTTTTATTGAAACATTTTGCTCAACTTTTGTATTAAATTTATAAGTTCAAGTAAAAAAAATGTAAATCGAGCAGGTAAACTGTTGAAAACTGTAAAAACTGAAAAAAGGCTGAAATTAAACAAAAACTGTTTTTTTTTCATGAAAAACTGGAAAACTGTTACGCATCCTAAAAACTGGGAAAAAACAGTTAAAACTGGCAACATGGTAACACTGGCCGAACTTTACTTTTTGGCCGAACTACGAAGCCGAAGCCGAGTACTTGGTCGGACACTACAAAATATTAAATATAGGCTCTCGTATGTAACAAATTATATGCTTTTCAAACAAACAAAAATTTAAAAAACAAAAATTGGGCCCCCTCCGAAACAAAATCCTGGGTACGCCGCTGCCTAAGGCCACAGTGTACCGTGAGGGTAACCCGTAATGGTCCTCAGTTCGCTCCTCGTCATAGACAAGAGTTTCCGCGACCTCTTCCCAGAGGGAGATATAAACAGCCTCGCCTGTCGCTGCCCAGGCGATCTGGCCCAATAGGCCCCAAACTCCGACTTCCTCCATCCCCTGAGCCTCTCTCTGACATACCCATTGGGTATGAATGAATTGTCGACGAGCTCAGCAGTGGGCCAAACAGTCAGCCCGTACGTTGCCTTCATGCCTCTCATGGCCAGGAACCCAGCCCAGCGTCAAGGAGTTGTTAAGTCCGAGACGGTTTAGAGAGTCGATACATTCCTTAACTAGACCCGACGACACATATTGAGCCCTCAAGGCACCAAGTGCCGCCTGGCTGTCGGATAGAATGTGGATCGTGGCCCCACGTGTCGTCCTCCGCAGACACTCTTCCACACAGATACAGATAGCGAAGATCTCCGCCTGAAAAACGGAGCAGAGCACGCTGAAATCCGGATCCGACGACACCAGCCCCCGTATCCATGTTCGACTGCTTTGAGCCATCCGTGAACCAGACCTCCGGTACCCAAGATCTAGTCAACCACGTGCTCCTGTCAAAAATCACAACAACAAAGTGCCTCACAAATACCTGCACAGGCAGTATCCTGTCACTGACCCTAATAACCGGGCCATCAGCGAACATTTTCGCAATCTCAAGATGCCCCTTCAGATCCCCAATCCTCATGCTGCCAATCTCCCGCAGCCTTAGGAATCCCATGCACCCGTTCTCCTTTACAGAGATATGCAAAGGAGGAATACCTAGCATGACTCCAATGGCATCAGTCGGACATGAGTTCGAGGCACCAGTGATACCAATAATACATGCCAGTCGATAAACCCCTTAAGAATCATCTGAGCCCCGAGTTGTTCAACCTTTGTCCACCACGCCAATGAGGCGTATGTGACCATCGGTTTCACAATGGTGTTAAAAGAGCCTAATTACTTTATAATTTTGGCCAAATGTTGATTTTTAGTTCAGTTTAGCAAAAAAAAAAATTTTTCCAACTTCTAAATGGGTTATTCGGGAACTTTTTTGAAAATTGCGAAGAAGTAATATAAAGTTTCTTAATATTTTTGTGGATTTTACGGCTAGGATAGGTAAAATATTGATATTTGCAAAAAAAAAAAAAATCAGAAGTACATGGAGGTTTTTTTGTCGAAAAGGTCTAAAACGGTCGGTATTTTGTAAATTTAAAAAGTTCGAGTTATAGACCTCAGTGATTTGCTTGACGTTGTATTATTTTATTTCACGCAGTAGTTTGATAATTTTTAAAATTTGCCAAACTTCATATATTAGTATAGTATTATTACACATTGCGAAGGAAAAAAAAATACCTGTGAAGTGATACTATTTTTCTGATAAGCCGAGTACAACAAGAATCTATTTTGTAATTTGCCAAACATCTCCAAAATCTTGAGTTAAGGGTAAAGCACTAAGTTCTCGTACCTTTATGTACTTATAAGCCTGTAACTTAGTTGAATATCATGCGATTTAAAGTTTATTTAAGTTAACTTGAGAAATCTGTGTGAATTTCTGCAGCAAACATATTTCTTTTTTATTTTTTCGCCATTTTTCAAATTTGGAGATGTTTTCACAAAATACTTTGTAAAGGAACCGTACTATATATGAATTTATTAACAAAAAATTTTAAAATTCCGCGAAAAATTTACTTTTTATTAATACAAAATTTTTTCATAAATGCCTGAATAATGTTTTTTTTTCGCTTTATATCCAGTGAAGCTGCTAGCATGATGTAGGTACTATTTTACACACAAATCAGCACATAATAGAAAATTGTTAATACAGTGTTCTCCAAACTTTTTGCCTGAGAGCCAGATTTGTCATTTACACAAAACTTTACATTCCGCTAAATTAAAATTTGTCTTACATTTGATTTTACTTGGGATATCATAGTTAACTCATAAACCCCCAAATGAAATCTGTTGAAGAGAATTTGGTAAAGATATATTTATGTGATAGGCAAAGGTATCAAATAGGATAAAGCGAAATCAAATTTAAGGAAAGTTAAAAGATGTTCTTGTAAAGTAAAAACCGATCCCCTAACCGAACCGTTTCAAAATTCCGTATTATAAAATTTGATTCAAGGGATTTAATTAGTGCCTAAATAAATAATTAATACTAACAATGCATGGCACAGCACTATTATTAAAAATTGTAAAAATAAAAATTTTTCCTTTTACAAAAATTTTCCCAAAAATTTAAGTTTTTACATTTGCTTTCAAATGATGTTAAAATCGAAGTGTATGGGGACAGTGGTCGCTAATGGGTTAATATGAAATACTTCGATGGAAGCGTATATTGTTAGTATCCTATACTAACTATAATAAATACGATTGACACAGCCTGTGGCTTATTTACCGATATCGGTCATAGGCGTGATTTTAAAAACCATTTTGGAGTGGTAGAAATATAAAACAAACTCTTCAATCGCTTTTACAAATTTAGTCGCTGGTATGAGCCAGAATTTGTCTGTGCACATTGTTGTGCAACATTTAAAAAAAAGCAAAGTTCAACCGTCAGTTTATTTGCCCTTTTCTGCTCCTATGACTTGGCATCATCAACTCTTTCATAAACCTGGTGATTGCTACTTTTTTCAAACTAATATTTCAGGCCAAGCATTGTTGGTTATTTTAACGGGATACTGATGATGGTGAATTCAAGAAAAAACTGTCAAGCAAACATTTTTGAGTGGAATGGCCAAAAAATTAAATTTTTTGCAAATATTTTGTGTTAATAAAAAGTTTAATAACTCTGCCAATTTTTAACGGATTTTTAAAAACGAAGTTGTGTTTCACTCGTTTTTTAAAAAATAATTTGTAAAAACTTCTCCAAAATTTAAAAAATGGTTGAACAAATTTAAATAAAAATGTGTTTTCTGGAGAAATTCACATAGATTTCAAAATGCAACTTGAATAACATACGAGTATATACCATAGGGTGGGTCGTAAAAAAGTTGAGCTAGTCACCCCCTAGGATTAAAGATAAGTTAAATACGATTCTAGAAATATCGTAACATAATGCATATCGTTGTTCATGGATTGACAAGAGCTACATTTCTCTCTTTGTGATTTTTGACTACGACGTCAAATTCTAGTTGAGATTTCTGATATCTGGACTTCAAATGCCGTCGCAAAAATGGGCGGTATGTAGGGGGGGTAAAGGCCTATAAGTGCATGAAGGTACGAAAAACCGGGATTTTACTCGTAACTCAAGATTTTGGAGGTGTTTTGCAAATTTCAAAAACAGATTCTTGTTCTACTCGACTACATTTACCAGAAAAACAGTATCACTTCCCATGTATTTCAACGTCCATTGTTTTTTATCACTGTGTTATTCTTGCATATAATATCATACGATGTTATGTAATAAGTTTTTTAACTATAAAATTTAGAAATAAATTTTAAATGTTTTAGAGATAAGTACTTTTTATTTGATTATAACTAAGTAATGCCGTACTTGTAATTCATGTATAAAACATATAAATATTAATTTAAAAAATACTTTTAAATCTAAAAATGTATACTTTTTATGAATCTGAAGTTGGAACATATAATAAATTTAAACGCTAGATAAAAAAAAAATTATCGAGAAAAAGATTTTTTCAAGAGCAGAAATAAACAGCTAACTGTACACGTCCTTGTTATACAACGTAATATATATGGTGGGTATAATGGATCAATACTATATTTTGTTTATGAAGGATAAAGCTCCCTATTTATTACTTCAGCAATTTAAAATTGTTCAAAACAACTATTTTGTTAACCACAAAACGGGATCAGTGGTGGAAAATATATTGCCTATAGAGCACAGTGGGCCACGATATACATTTTTTCGGCAAAGCACATTTCAGGTGTAGGCAAATTATATTTATGTATTCAAAATATGTTAATGTTGAATATTTTGTGAGTAAATTGTGGCTAACTGTTTTTCTTTGGCGAGACATCAAAGCCAAAATTTCATATTTTTGTGGAATTTATTTATTTTCAAATATTTAATAAAAACTCTGTAAATTAAAAAATCACTAACAAATCATAAAAGAGGTACTAATTTTTTAATAAAAATCTAAAACATTTACATAATAATCGAAAAAAGTACAAAATTTAAATTTTCCGCAAAAGAAATATCGATTTTTTTTTAAATCCCCAATTTTTAATATCAATTTTCAAAAAGCTGCAAGATATATATATATATATATATATATATATATATATATATATATATATATATATATATATATATATATATATATATATATACACATATATATATATATATATTTTTTTATTGTATTTTTCTTTACAATCTATTTTACAATATTAAGTAAATTATATAAAAAGGGGATAATTAACTTACGTTATTAGGTTTCAGTAAACCTAATAACCTTATATAATGTGAACTATTTACATTATTTACATATTTACAATATTATTTATATTTATTATTTATTATTTATACTGAGCCTTTCTAGGTAACGAGAACTAAATCTGTTTATTTCGTTTTTTATGGTTGAAATCAGGAGATCCTTATGAATCTGATGATTTGTTATATACCAAGGTGCTTTAACAATTTTGTCGTATTGTTTTAGATTGGTATCGTTGTAAAATTTCTACGTTAGAGTTACTTGTAGTTCCCCATAACTGTATACCATATGTCCAAACAAGTTTCAATATAGCGGGATAGATTTTAATTTTGTTTTCAAGCCTGAGTTCAGACTTTGGTCCTAACAGCTAATACAACTTTTTCGTTTTTATATTTAAATGTTCTCTATTTTTTTGATCTGATCTTTCCATTTTAGTCTTCTAACTAGATACATTCCTAAGTATTTGACACTACTGGATTCAGGAATTTGAGATCCATTTATATAAACCGGCGAACAATCCGTTTTTTTTTAAAGTAAATGTAATATGTACTGATTTTTTCAGTATTAACTAAAATTTTCCATTTTTTTAGCCATATATCTAGCATATCTAGTTCTCTTTGTATTTTTGTTGAAGCTATAATAGGAGATTTATCTGACGATATTACAGCTGTGTCATCAGCATATGTTGCAATTGTTACATCTTCAGTTAGTGGCATATCTGATGTAAAAATTGTATATAGGATAGGACCTAGAACACTGCCCTAAGGTACACCTGATTTTATATGACAAATTTTAGAAAATTCATCACTTACTTACGAAGGAAAGTACAAAATTTAAATTTTTCCGCAAAGCAATACCGATTTTTTTTTTAAATTCCCAATTTTTAAAATCAATCTCCAAAAAGCTGCAAGATATATTTAAAAAACATTAATGGCAATGTATTTCCTAAAATTTCATCTAACTAGATTTTTGCGACCATCTGTGACCGTACTTAAACTTTCGAGTTATTGTCCTATAACTGAAAAATGGCGTTTAGATCACATTTCTACACGAAATTAAGTTTACATGTTTTATTTTTAAAACTAAAGTATAATTATACAAACAGAAATTAAATGGGTTTTGGAAGTCGCGTTTCTGAAAATAAAAAAATTATAAGAATTCAAAATGGGGAATACAATAAAAAAGCGGTTAGGCTGAAATTTTAATTATAGGAGTAATTTTACACATCCGATAATATCACATAACCCAAAGATACATTAGATGACTTAAACAGATTTGTCCATTGAAAAGGTTGTATATATCAACTGTTCAAAAATAGTTAAGATGTACGCTCCAGCAGTGTAGTGCAATATTTAATCTTAAGTTTGATCATAGCCATAAAAAAAGTTTGGGTATAATTTACATAAACAAAACTTTGATGCAATTTGTTTCTTTTTAATTACGATTTGCTTGCTTTGCTTTTTTTTTTTTATTATACTACCAGATTTTTTAAAATCACTTCAAAATTACTGCACTCACTAAAACACTATTTACAGAAAGACTTATCTGAAAAGTAATTTTGAATTAGAGAATGTTATGAAATGTTAGAAAATAATATTTTTTAAATTTGGTCTTTCATTTAGCCAGTGTTAATAAAGGTGTTATTTTGAGAATATTACTTAGAAATTTGGTTTATCATAGAAAAAATAAATTTAAAACTTCCTAAAGAAATTTAAAAAGGTTTGAGGAAAAGAATAAAACATGGAAACGAATGGACATGTATCGTTAAAGATTTTCGGATTTATGTATGAACGTAGTAAGAGAAGGGACAATATGTCTGAACGTAGTAAGAAAAGTGACACATAAGAAATAAGCAATAATCTTTAGAACTGTCCATTCAAAATTTTAACCTTCATACCATTCTAAAAAAAACTTACACTATCCTCCCTCGCGGTCAATATTGACCCATAGAAAAAACATTTATTGCTCCTAAAGAACCCACATTTTTTGTTAAAGAAGAAAACGTATCACATAATTTAGACTATGTTTTATATACACAAAAAGAAAAAAGTTTGAAAAAATCTATAATAAATCTACACTGAGTAAATTAATATAAAGGCACTGCATTTTGAAACTATAAAACGTGGTAGTTAATATGCAATTTCTTAACTACTGGAGTGAATGGAACGAAACGTATGTGTAATTGCAGATTAGGAGTTAGACTTTTAAAAAAATAATCTAATTTAAATTCTATTTGTCAATAATAAGAATACAGTGCTATGATATCTCTTATTTTACAATAAATGTTTAGCCTGAATTAGACCATGGGTACCATATATAATACAAAATCTTTTCGAAAAGTTCTCATCTTGTTGTATCTTATTTCATCCAGGTGATATTCCCCTTTAAATTTTACTATTTAAAAAAATAAGCCTGGGTCAATATGAGTTAATATCAAAAGCGAAAATTTCTTGTACCAAACTTTGTCAAATCTTGGCCAATTATTTATCTTATATGGCGTTCACACCTAATTGCTAATCCCGCGTTTTGCCCAAATATATATTTATGCTCTTTATTATATTACAAAAGTTCTGTGTTCTTTTACACTGGTTTTGGCAAAACACATGCTTACCTTACAGGTAATAATGCAATACTCACCAAATTTAGACACATGACAAAAAAATCGTTAGAAATTCTTAAAATTTTGTAAAAAAAATAAATTTTATATTTCATTAAATATTCTCAAAATGATTGATTCAAAGTGACAATTCTGTGATATGTGATTGTAGGCACGTTACGAAACTGTTGAAACCGAATTTGGGGTGTACTAAAAAGTATTAATTTGGGTGAAATGACCAATTACGTGACTTTAGTAATGGTGACACAAAATTGACTGTTTGGTACCAGATATATCATGTAACAGGAGAAAAAGTAGCATAACATCAAAGTGTAGTGCAGCAACTAGGGCCGTTGATGCAGGAAAGGTCCCAAGGTGGCGGTGACACGTCCGGGATCGAACTTTTTATATGAAAGGGACATATCGCTTTAACATGGCTTTGAGATTGGAGGTTACGTATTTGCACATTTCGGGCACCTGGTTCGTGTTAGGTTCGTGATATGTCTAAAAATAGATTTTTAATTTAATAAAAAAAAAAATTATGAAGAACTGCCGCCGGCGGGGCTCGATCCAACAACCCCCTGCTTACAAGCAACCTCCTGCTTGTGCGTAGTTGCTGACAAACAAGCAAGTAATCGTTTATGTGTGGATGCTTTCATACAAACGAAAAACAAAAATAGAACAAAACAAACAATACACTCACGGATCTTTTATTGTAAATATTTGTAGTTGTTGGAGTTGCAATACAGTAATCTTTGTTTTTAAGTGAAAAGCAGTCATTTGTAGAAGAAATTTAATTTTTGATTGCATATGTTGTTCATTTAAAAAAACAAACCACATGAAATGACTGTATTATGACTGAACATTCATTTCATACAGTAGTTTTTTGTTATTTCAAAAACAAAAATAAAATATTTAATGTTTGTTTATTTTTCACTAACACATGACAATGTTAGTTGAATTTACTGAAATGTAAGTCGTCCTTTCTTTAAGTGAAATGTCATTTGTTTTTAGCTACATTTGCAGTTGTCTTTACCTCCATAGTATTCTAAGTGTACAACACCATAAAAAATGTAAAGCAAAAAAACACACTAGAGCAGCAAAATAAAGTTGAAGTGCAGAACTGCCAGAAAATACAATACTTAAAAAATGTAGAGGTGAAAAAACTCCAGGCTAAGCCAATTCCGGGGCATGTCCTTCAAGGACAATTAAAAACCAGTAGTCATTGAAATCGTTTTGCTGTTCATTAAAAATTTGTTTCGAATTTGAAAAGTAAATACAAATACTTTTCAAAAAATACTAGTAAAACAATAGAAAAAATAGATTAAAACCGTTTTTACTTTAACCAGTCCCGGAATATGCCCTTCAAGGTAATTGCCTCCTCATTGCTTCTAGGGTTGTTACTGGCCATTGAACTGGTGCAAACCCGTTATCAGCGGACATAATACTAAGGAATTTTATCTGTACCGATTTTGTATAGAAAAAATAAACTTATTTTAAAATTGATTTTTGTTGTGCCTTTTTGAAGGTTTTTTGAACAGATGCTATGATACATAGTGTTGGGTAAATTCAGTGACTGTTTCCGGCCGGGCTATTTAGCAACCCTTACATAATATGACACACAGTGAATAAAAAGTGACGGGTTACTTGCTAATTACTTTTCGCATGCCCAGCGACATGTACCCCTTGCACCAGTGCAGAACACTAAGCATGTGACTAGTTTCCCATCAAAAATTGTTCTCCAGTCACGTGATAATTATTTTCCCACTGGTCCTGTTGCATATCATATAAATCCTAAAATGATCCTTCTCTAACACTACCTACATCTAACTGGTCCCGTAGCTTATTAATATCAGACGGTGTGGTAATAGTTTACCTTCGTCAAAAAAGGTAGCAATTTCCACCTCCTATGACAAGCCCATCCCTATGGGGAATGGGACCGGTTCTGCGTGTGCCACAGGATCGGTTCCTTCGTGCCAGAGACCAGTCCTCTGCTAAACCCTACACTATGTAAACAACTGGCAACTTTAACATTAGCTTGTCATAGGAGGGGGTCATTTGTCCTGCTTTAAACCATATAGTGGCATGTCACAGGACTAACCAAAGATGGGCATACGACAAGACTGTCGCAAAAGGGCCTTGTCCGTGTAAAATAAACGAAAACTAAACAGCTTCCAATGAGTAAAATTGTGGCCAACTGGCTTTTTCTTGTTAATAAGCATTCTGGTTAAATGGTATGTCCCCCCTTTACCAGTCACAGGATTGGTAATTTTAGGACAATTGACACTGCTTAACCCATTTCAGTATTAAATTTTACCAGTCCTGCACCAGTCCTTCTTTAACCAGTCACTTTTAGGTCAATTGATTCCTCATTTCCCATAGGGATGTTACAAGTACCGGTCGCTTTCATATAACAGAACCAAAACTAGGACAGGTTCATACACACAAAGTTCTAGTCACGTGACCATACCATTGACTGGTAAATTTCCCGCAGTGTTCATTAAATATTCTCAAAAATAGTCTTCGAAAATTAGGTTTAATAAAATTTAAAACATTTTTAGAAAACTATATAAGCTTGAAAATAAAATATTGGATTAGGTTTTTTTTTTTATTTTTTATTATTTGATACAAATTATTTTTAAATTAACTTTTAGCTCTATTCGCGTTCAATGATGTACTATATATATACCCAGCATGGCTATTTGAGTGGAAAAGATGATCCCAAAAGCGCCAAATTCAGCAGCAGCTATGAACAATTTTCTTTGTATGACAATTATGTTTAGTTACGATCCGAATTTAACCAAATTTATTTTATTTTGAAAGTATTAAAATTTAGTTTATTGTGAGAATATTTAGTTGTGATATCTACTTTTGTTGATCAGTTACATGATTCCAAAGTCAGAAATCACTTAATTTGTATACTATTTACAAGAAATAGCGTGTTGTTTACGCAAAAAATATTAAAATAACGTGAATTTATTTTATCATGTTCACACTCTAATGGTACATTCCTATTATTTTTTACGTTTTTTGTGATAGAGTAATGAAATACAACCATGCAAAGACGGAGTTCAATATTGACCCAATTGGAGGAAAATGTAAATTTATAAATATCACTTTAAAAAAAACAAACATTTCATTGAAACTACGTTTTTCTGATGCAAAATTAAATAATTTTCTAGTATATAAACTTTGGTTTGTTTCTCATAAATCGTTAAAGAAATATTTAAAAGTAAAATCGGCTATAAAATCGAAAACTACCCCAGGATTATATGAAGGTTAATGTCAGCACGTTTTGCTTTTAGATTTATGGGCGAAATATAGGATCCGCCTGTCTGAGTTGTTAAGTTCCAATTTAGATTTGTAAGCAGGGTTCTAGTGTAATTGATAAGCAAAAAATTAAAGTTCAATATATTTTAATTTTAAAATAAATTGCCGCTATTTTGTGTCCGCCATTTTGAATTTTTGAATTTTGATTACAGATTCATGATGAGCAACCACATGAGTTCAGAAAATCAGAAAATAATAAAAAAAATACATAACAATGTTGTCGCCCTATTGAATCCGCCATTTTGAATCTTAAATTTTCGATTTCACAATTGTAATCAGCGATACCATATCCTTTATACAGGAATAGTTGAAGTTCAGTATATACAAATATTAAAATTTATGGCCACCCTTTTGATTCCGATATTTTGAATTTTAATATTCTAATTCCAGATTTGTGATCAGCTACTGCTTAAACCAAGCAATTGCCTAACAATTGCAACAAAATCAGAAAATATAAAAATATATATACAACAAGTTTTCGCCATATTGCATCCGTCATTTTGAATTTTAAATTTTCTATTCCATATTCGTAATCAGCGACGCCATATCCTTTATAAACAAATACTTGAAGCTTAATATATACAAATTTTAAAATGTATGGCAGCCATTTAGTATCCGCCATTTTGAATTGTAAAATTCTAATTCCAGATTTGTGATCAGCGACTGTCTAAACTTTCTAAGAGATACTATCTAGACTACTATATTCTTTATTCTAGTTTTGGCCAAAATTCATCGATGCTGGATCACAGTGTAGTGGAACTAAGCAATTACTTAATTTTTAAAATTGAAAATTTAGAATCCATTACGCTTGTTATAAGGGTTGGATGTTTCATTTGTCTAAACAAGCCGTTTCCATCGTCCTCTTCTATAACCTGAACTAGTTTAAATAGAGTTTCGAAAAAAATGTGTTAACAGTGTAACTTTTATTTAATAAATTTTCATGCTTTTAATCAATTTTAATTAAATTTTAAAGTTAATTTAAGTTTTATGAGGTATTCTCTGCAAAAGTTTTGTAATATTAACACAAAATTTTGTTTGTGTATAATACTAAAAAATATGCTTTAAAATAACGTATAAAAAACTGTTTTTCTTAAAACCAATTGGCATATAGTATCTTGTTTCTTTTTAGTCTATATGTTTGTTGGTTCAAAACCTAATAATTAAATATAATGGTGTTTTTTAGTACTTTAATTACAAAGCAGAAATCCGTAGTTTTTATTATTTTTGCAGTAGATTTTTAAACTAATTTATATTCTAATTATAAACGGTGCTAAAAAAATTTACAAAAGTGTTAGAATTTCTTTCATTAAATTTTTACTTTTTATATATTTATTTATAATGAAATGTTTTTTATATATAAAAGTGATAGAATTATTTTTGATTAATTGTACACTTACATATGATATTATATTTGGTTATATATAAATAGATCTATATCGATTTAGTATATTGAGATATACAATATATGCTAATATATAACATAAGATACAATGATATAAACTATGTATAGGCTATGAACATATATCGTAATATATTGCCACAAATATAAGCATATATAATAATATCAAGTTGTACATGAGTATATATAAACTTTTTTCATCGGGATATTTATTATGTTTTGTTTTCTTATTTATACTAGACTTTTTCCGCGGTTGGCTGACTATGCACAAAATATAAACAAATTATTTAAATAATTCACTTTTATTTTGTCGACTCTATAGACTAAATCACCTCGGGTAGCATGCAAAAAGACAAAATGATTTTATAGCATTTAGCAACCGCGAATCTTGAAAAAAAAACTATAATTCAGGGACTTATAGAAAAATTTCAAGGCGAATATTTTTGCGGAACATTTTAACCCCTTAAATCCCTGTTTTAATGGTGTTTTTTGCTTTTTTTAAAATGTGGACAAAAATGACCCTTACCTTGAGGAGTTAGAGGGTTTACATATTCTACAAAAATGTTCTCCGTAATATTTTACATTAATTTGCTGAACACACCATATACTTTAAGCGTAAGTTTTACTCGATTTTCTATGGCGATTAACAATACAAAATTAGCATTTGGGGGAAACTTCACCTCCCCCTAAAATGAAACCCAGATTTAAACTTGCAAAGCGCCGATACACGTGTCTTTTTTCTCTATCTTCTATCAAAATTTATAGGTAGGACCTTGTAATTTTGGAACAAATTTGATTTTGTTGATTTTAACTATGGTTACCCATAGTTAAGTCAAAGTTAACTTCCTGCGATAAGTTAACTTAACTTAAACTTTTTGGCATATTAATAGTGTCAGACCGAACAGTTCGTCCAGAAAATGCATTTAGTCGGTATGCGCTACACTGAAAGAATTATTCTTCATGATAGTAATAAACAATTTCATAGAATATTTTTCGTAGATTCATTGAAGAATTTCATTATATCCACTAATTATTATTTCACAAACTTTTTTCATAAAATTTCATAGTTTCATAAAAATAAATTATTTGACTTTATAAATTGTCTCTTCTTAAATTTAATGAAAATATTCTTTAGAACTATGAACTTATTTCAAAGATTTACTTTTTTATTTTCAAAAAATTTTATAATTTTATTAATTTTCATGCATTTCATGCATTTCAAACTTTAGTTTTAAGAATAAAATTTTAGAATAAATATTCAAGTGTTCAGCATATTTTATAAGGTGCTTTATTATTTTAATGTAGGCTTTTATTAATTTTGGACTTCAATGAAATTGTTTAAAAAATAATATGAAGCGGTTCACTCTCATACTTCCAATGCATTTTTCACGTATTTTATGCAGAGTTTTATTAATTCAAGGAAACTTTTTGATATTTAAAAATTTTATGAAACTGTATCATAAATTCTATAAACGCTTCATTGTCGGAATTATTCATTAGTTGTATGAAACCAGTTTCATAAATTGGTATTTTAGTTGTATCGGATAACGGTATTTCAATTATTTTAGTTACATTTATTGGGTGTCTCTTTAGGTTTACTGTCCAAGCACATAAACTTGTATAGTTACTAAGACGAGACAAATGTGATTATTTCTTCTTCCAGCACTTGAACTGGAAAAAGACCTTAGGAATGGTTGCAATTAAACACTTGAAATTTGTGTTAATGACTAACGAAAACATTTATTTATTTTTGGGTTTATATACAGTATAAATGCAGAATTGCAATAAAATAATATGATAAATAATTTATTTATAAAATATTAATATAACAAGAATTACTGACTAAGCATAACAATGTTTTAAGTCGTTGACTTTTATTCTAGATATTTATGCAAACAAAGAGTATTTAAGTTATTGAACTTAGTCTAGATGTTTGTATGTTAAACAATATTTAAGTTGTTGAATCATATCAATGATTAACCCATATAGATCTGAACATTCTCCCCGGCGTTGAACGGAGGTTCAATTAAGATGCCAATCCATCTGGTAATAATAGAATTAAGTATCTATGATGTCAATTGTTATTGACCTTGGTTGTGGCATTGGTCTTGTCGTAACTTGGTCAATATTTTTAGGATCGCTCCGGTGATATCCTTGTAATAATTTCATGCCTATGAAAATAAGCGCCAACAGCATTGAGAGGATTAGGGCAGTGTAACTTACTGCATGATGATGTTGGCTATTAGAGTTGATAATTTTCGGATATGAATAAGGGCTGACTCATTTAGTTGCTTTTGCAAATCGGTTAGTTGATCTAATTGGATTTTGAATTGATGATTTGTTGTATCAAAAACCTTTCTTATTTCATGAGGTGTGCTGATTAATTTGATTTGCTTAAATTGGCATATGAGAGGTGCAAATTGGTTGATGCCCCGAAATGGCCCTGTATTGTTATCGTGTTGGTTTTGATAATACAACTTGGTCCTACTTCCAGGATTCCACAACCCGATAATGTGGCTTGTACAGTTTCTGTACCGTGAACTGCAGAAAATTCGGAGGTAGTTGTCATAGAAAATATCCATTTGTTTGTGTTGTTTAATTGAGTCCATGCAGAGGTACCTGGCAGTCGGGCTAACTGTCAGCTAGTTGTATTTTTGTTGTTGAACATGATGTCACATGAATTTATGTCTGAATTCCTTCCTAACTTGGATTGCTTGTTTTTGCATATGTAAATGTCAGGTTTGGCCTTTAGACAGTTGGTGACATCTTCAGTAGACAATGGAATGTACTGATCTCTGTGAGAATTTACTGCTACACACAGAGAAATAAATTGCCAACCGAATTGCAAAGTGTATTTTAATGGTAGCAACTTATAAATTCAGTTAGTACAACAATATTTATATTAGAGTTCTGAATATTTTGAGTGTTGCAACTAAAATTCAGTTGAATTAACCGAACTTTGTTGTGAAAACTAATATTAAATTGTGCCAACCGTCTATAATTCTTAGTAACCGAATTTGAGTTGAAGTAACCGAATGTCAGTTGGCAAATAGCTAAATTTGTCTCTGTGTGTATGAATGAGCTGTCTGGTATGATGGCGATGAGAGTTTGATTCTTCTTGATTGGAACCGGAATTATCTTAAATAACTCTAAGACTTGCTTAATTTCGAAAACTACTTCTCCTACAGCACCCTTGGCATTCATTAACTTGTAGAGCTGAATCAGGTTATCGTCGTCAATTGGAAGTGAATGAAAGACCGGGAGATGAACCTTGATTGTAGCTAGCTCTGCTTTAAGCTGGCAAGGTTATAATAGCAGTGGACTTATTCTTCCATTATGTGCGTCTGTGAGTACATTAATGATTTCAGATTCTGTTCTTTGAATATTTGTTGCTATTAGTGCGAGATGAGTTGACAAAATTCCGAATAGTTGTGTTTTGCTGATTTGTTGCGATTCTTTGTCTAATAGAATCGTTTCTTGATTGATTATTTCCAAGATTTTATTAATGCATAACAAAGTTTTAAGTCGTTGACTTTTATTCCAGATATTTATGCAAACAAACAGTATTTAAGTTATTGAACTTAGTCTAGATGTTTGTATGTTAAACAATAGTTAAGTTGTTGAATCATATCAATGGTTAACCCATGTAGGCCTGAACAACAGTATTCTAGGGATAACGATAGTCAATTGAAATGATTTTGAATCGATAACGGTAAATTAGGGGGTTGCCTGCCATCCTTGCTGCCTACTGAATATATATGAACTTTTTTACTTGTGTAGATATCAATTAAATTTTCTTTTATAAAAGATCTTTACAATAAATTTATTAAATATTTTATAAAATGAAAGTTATTATCAATTTGACTATATTTGTTTGGCTAGATACTGTAGACCTGGATACACGTTTTTTGAAACTTTAATCTATTGGTCATGAGTGTGTATCAGTATGTATATTTTTGTATAAGTATTAGTTAAAAATTCCGATACACATACTTACACCTACACAGCCAGAGTTATCTAGAATGGCTGTAATGTATTTGGGCTTGTTTTAATATTTAACACACAATATTCCATCTTCAGGTTTTTGTGGCATTTTTTTTTAACTGTTTTTCTTGGTGTGGTTCATATTGGATGGATATTGTGTATGCTTGTTCTAGTTCATTCATATACTCATTCATTATCAGAAAAAAACAGATTAGAATAAATTCAAAAACGAATTGTGAGAAAGAAAAAAATGTGTAAAAAAAAATTAAATATATAAAATTCGAATATTGTCCTTTGGCTAATGCTAACCCTTAGACAAAGAATTTAGTCTTTGTAATCAGCTCTAGCGACGAGCATCTTAAAGAAATATTTTAAAAACTATATATAAAACGGAAACGGAAATTACATTTTTTTCTTTTTTTATACATATACACTATTCTAATGATTGTTAAAATATAATATTTTATATAAAAAAAAAAAATAAAGTTTATTAAATTTTAATCTGTAAAATTAAATGTTACGAAACTGAATACCAAAAGTATTATTAAAATGTGTTAAAATCAAGTGATAAAAAAATATAAATGTGATTTACGTAATACTATTTTATACAAGTAAAATATTAAAAAAAAAAAATTGTAAAAAATTAAATAAATAAAATTTGTTTTTATTAACAAAAAAAAAAAATTGAAGTCATCGTTACATACATTACTAACCGAAATGGAATATTTTAAATAACAATTATTTAAATTGTTTTATATAATTTAAAAATTGATTGCGAAAACGTATTTTATAAAAGGCATGTATTGTTTCAATTAAGTATACGTAAGTTAAATATATTTTTTATATTTTTTCAAATCTAAAACAAATCTTCAGTAAAATATTAAAATTTTAATATAACAGAATATGTTCTAATATCGATAATTTTAAATTATCAAGGTCTTAAAAGGTCATTGACGTTCATTTTGCGAAAATGGGTGCAAAAGTAAGGACAATTATTTCATTGTTTCTTTGTCGCTTCTATAAGCATGCTAATATAATGTCGAAATTTATACACCCGTACCAAGAAAAAATAAAAAACAATTTAAGTGGAGTTTTTGCTTAAATAAACATTTTGTATCCTATTAAACGTCCCTAAGTAAAAGAGTTCATATATGTTGAAATATGATCATGCATGGTTGGGAAAATATGGACATTAGGATGTTCCTTAAAATAACGATTTGTCAAGTTTCGTTCATTACAACCCCTAGTTTTATTAGAAATGGTTCCAAATAGAAGAAATCGATTTTTATTTTTTTTGGAAAACGTTTCCCCGTGCAGTATGACGGCCCATTTTGGAAAAAAGTGTGTTCCCGAGTAAAAAAAAATAATATGATGTCATATATAATGATATCTCATTTGATAAAACGAGATATCATTTTTGATCCGAAAAAATGGTTAATCAAATTATATCGGATATGATATATACAGTGGTGTTCAAAACATTTGCAACTGAAATCATGGTTTAGGTAATTATAATTTTTTTGATCAAAAAGGTTTGTGGCATAAGTTTTTGTTTTTTTTTTTATTAAATTCAGTTATAGCATATTATTTTACAAATACAAAAAAAATTATTCAAAACTTCTCAAAATAAAAAAAGTAATTTTAACAAAATTAGTCGATAGTGCAGTGTTCAAATCATTTGCAACTCTTAAAGTAATTAACAGGAAATACAAACAATGGCTACACTACAAAATACAATCAGTATTTTGTAGTGTAGCCATTATTTTTTATAACTTCTGAACACCTCTAAGGCATTGAGGCAATGAGCTTTTTAATATAATCGTCAGAAATTTCATTACACTGCTTCTCCAACTCGACGAAAAGTTCATCACTATTTCGGAATACTTTATTGCCGATATTCCATTTTACAATCATCACCATCTTCTCAATTGAGAGGTTGAGGTCGGGAGATTGAGTCGGCCACGACATGATATTAATTTCATTTTCCTGCAGCCAAACTTTTACAACCCCCGCCGTGTGTTTTGGGTCATTGTCGTGCTGGATGATCAATGCGAGTGGCATTTCCCATTCAGCATACGGAAGCATAACTGAACTCAAAAGATCTCTACAGAATGTGGCCGTCATTGTGCTAGTAATGCGGTGAATTGGGAAAATCCCATTTCCTGAAAAACACCCCCACACCATAATGTTTCCACTTCCGTGCTTCACTGTGGCGGTTGTGTATCTGGGATTAAACTTTTCGCCTCGTGGTCTTCGAAAATTGGCTCTTCAATCTGATCCCCGGAGGTTGAATTTAGACTCATCTGACCACAATACATTTTTCCATTGCTGTTGAGCCCTTCCGGTTTTCGGTTTTTTTCCGACACAAACGGGTTTTTTGTACATCTAAAGGGTCCGCCATCTAACTTTTTTCCCGATGCCGATTTTGCCAAAAAAAATCATCTTTTCAGATGCAGCTCATACTGCATGGCCAGCCGAGGCAGCCATTTGAATGAAATTATTTTCCATTATTAACCGGAAGGATTGTACTTTCAAATAAAAAAAGAAATTTGAGAAAATATTCAGTAGTTTTTTTTTATAGCATTTTCAAAAAAAAAGGTATTTCGCGGACCCATTATAACTTCTAAGACCATTTTCTCGGGCTCTTCTTTTAATGGTGTTAAGACTGGCATCTATTAAAAGTTCAGTTTTAGCTTCTCTGGGAACTGCTTTGGGATATTTCGTAAAAAAATTCTTGATTTTCTTCTCTTACAATTGTAAATCGGGATCTTCCACCTTTATGAGTTGTGTTCATGTTACCACTATTAACAATGCAAATCGTTGATTTTGGAACGGAGTACTTTATAGAAATTTCTTTTGGGAAAGTCCATTTTGAAAATTATTTAAAATTTTTGATTTAAAATCTGAATTGTATTTATTTCCTGCCATTTTTTACAAAAGTTATTCTTACGATGTTTATGCTTCCAACATCTTATTACAACTATTAAAGAACAATAATTATAATAAATTTGTTAAAAAAATGTAACGGCCTGAATCTCATATTAAAAAGGAATGCGATTACCTTCATATCATGGCATTTGTTAGTATAATTTGTTTCGTTAAGAGTAAGAATAATGAGAGTTGCAAATGTTTTGAACACCTGCATTTTGAATACATCTATTATTATTAATTTTTTTGTTGTTTTAATTTAACGGAACTAATTTTTTTTATTTGTTTAACAAAAATATATATAAAATATGTAAAAATAAATTTTAGTAACTAAGTGTGATTTGAAGAAAATAAATCAATGAAAACAACAAATGCGATCTCAGTTCCAAATGATTTGACCACTACTGTATATATTAAATTATATAAAATTTTATCCATATTTTGACCTCGATATAATCGTTTACATTTTGATATAGAAAGACATAATTTTATAGTTATATAAACAATTTTTATAACCGACTATATATTTCGTTTTAAGCGAGGTAAACATTTTCCAAAAAATTATTAAAATTTCAGAATTTTTTCTTCAATTCTTCTAATTTTAAAAGTGTTGTTTGAAATTCTGAAACAATTCTTTCGTTAAGTTAATTGTAATTAATAAGCTGTATAAGATTTGCAGCTGAATTTTCATTTTAGAATCTCATATTTTTTTGTATTCGTTATAAGCGTAAAAATTTGTATGAAAACTGGTTAAAGGGTCCAAAAAATTAGTTCGTTATATAAAGAGTTCGTTATAAACGATGGTCGTTATAACCATATTATTTTGTATGAAATAGGTTGGACCAGAAAAATCTTTCATTATAAAAAAAGTTCCTTGTAACCGGTGTGCGTTATAACCAAACTCCACTGTATGCTTCATATATGTATGTATTGATTTTAATTCATTAGGACTTCATTTTTATATCCCATACAAAAACTCAAATTTAGTATTGATAAAAAAATGCGGACTTACGTTTTTATTGAATAAATTAAATCAAAAAATAAAAATTATTATCAAGTCTATAAAATCACATTAAACTAAATAATTTATTAATTAAAAAAATAAATTTTTTCTACTGCCATATAACGAAGTCTGCCCAATGGTAAAATAACTCGACTGTTTATATTGTTAAAAATAATTGTTTTAAAAGGGAATACTTAAAATAAGCAAATAAAAAATTAAACGAAATAGCAATAATTAATGTCCGACCGAAAACTTCGGCTTTTGTCGGCATTCGGTATTTTAAAGCATTATGGCCAAATTTGACAAATGGAAAAATGTTTATTAAGAATATTAGATGTGATTTTGATTGTCAAATTTAAAGAAAAGTAAACAATTATTTCAATAATCGGCCAAATCGGAAAAACTTCGGCGGCCGATTAGGTAGGTTCGGTTTTTCGATAAATTTTTGACTCAAATTTAATTATAACAGCTCAACAGATATGTTTTCAAAACTGCCCACATTATCGCAAAACACTAAAAAACCGACCAAATATCGTTGTTTGGCCGAAGTCTTCGTTAGGACACTAGCAATATTAAAGACATGGCATCATCATTTCGCTTTAATTCGCCAATACGTTGCGACATTTGTCTCCGTATAAATTATATAAAGAGTGAGATCGAATAAATCCTAAGTTAATCAAGTTATCTTTTAAAAAGTCGCCAGATAATGTGTATAAATTGTTAGCGAAATCGGATCATTACTTTTTTTTACAAATGGACTTTGAACAAAAAGTGAAAACAAAAGAAGTAGCATTTTACAAAAAAAAAAAACTTAAATTTCGTAGAAAAAAATATGCTTAATTGTTCAGAACTCAGAAAAAATAATTTATATTAAGATTCTTTTTAAATTACTGATGAAGGCTATAAAGCAAGTTCCCAATACTGTCACTTTTTTTTGGAAATGGGCACTAAAATTGGCAAAAACAGCTTCTTTACCACTTTTTGTTCAGCTTCCATTTGTAAACAAAGTAATAATTTATACACATCATCTGGCCACTTTTTAAAAGATAACTTGATTCAAAAATAAGTTCACTTTTAAACATAAAAAAAGTTATAAGTGATAATCTGTGTTAGGATTTATTCGATCTCACTCCTTATATGTAGTAACATCACAACTCCAAAAAATAAGAAAAAAAAAAAATAGGAAGTCCTTGTAATCATACTGAAATATATTAAAATTTTTTTTACTTAATTATATATCAATGAACTTAGAATGTTTAATTTTACAACTTAAAAGTTTTTTTCTATATGGAGCCATACCCTATGTCAAATGGGACCGGTCCTGGGTGTGCCACAGGATCGGTTCCTTCGTGCCAGAGACCGGTCCTCTGCTAAACCCTACCCTATGTAAACAACTGGAAACTTTAACAAGGGTTTGTCAAAGGAGGGGGTCATTTGTCCTGCTTTAAACCACATAGTGGCATGCCACAGGACTAACCAAAGATGGACATAAAGATGGGCATAAAAATAAACGAAAACTAAACAACTTCCAATAGGTAAAATTCTGGCCAACTGGCTTTTTCTTGTTAATAAGCATTCTGGTTAAGTGGTATGTCCTCCCTTTATTAGTCACAGGATTGGTAATTTTAGGACACTGCTTAACCCACTATTAAATTCTTTAACCAGTCACTTTTAGGTCAATTGACTCTTCATTTCCCATAGGGTACTTAATTGTGTATAAATGAACTTAGAAAAATTTTTTAACATGTTGATATATACAATTTTATATGATTTTCTATAAAAACATTTTTAATTATATATGATACCGTTTTTAAAACGTCCGAGCATGTCTAACTACATTCCAGCAAAATAAGAGCTGAGGAAGAAGTAGTAAAAACACCACATCTACTGATCTGGATGCGGTGCAAACTTAAGTGAATCATTAATGATTTTAACATTGTCGTGTAATAGTGTGTATGGTGTGAATACATAACTTCTTTAATAGCATTTTAAACAGTGCATGAATGCTATTTTTCAATAGTTCATGGAAGGTCTTCTTCAATACATATAAACATTTTTATTTAATAAAAAAGTGCAGCATACTCTCGGGATGTATTAAAAATATTAAAAATATAAAAAAAAAAATCTTTTGGTGCCAGCGAGTATTGAACACACGAATCTGAGACACGATCTGTTGTATTGAAGTAGACCGCTCTACCATTTGCACCAAAGTTACATATGCAGTGCAACCAACTTAAGACGAACTTAAGTTAAAAATATTGATATATTTTTACGAAAACAAGAAAAATATGCTACACAAATATATAATATAAAAAAGATAAATAATGATTTTTAACACATTTTTATTATGTGATTTCGTATCACTGAGATATAAATTATTTTTAAAATATTTTTAAGTTTTGATGAGGTTAAAAAAAATATCAAGAAATAATAAAAAAGCTCATTTAACATTTTGAATTCATTTCATATTTTAAAATATTTTTTTAATAATTAATTTGACGATAAATGTCTTTAATAAAATATACCAGACAAAGAAAAATAGTATTGGAGAAGTAGTTTAACTCCAGGTAGGGAAAAGTGGCCTGCAATGAAACGAGTGTGCCTTGGAACGTAAGATCTTTTAATGTTTCTCGTATTTTTTCTAAAGATCTGGGAGAGAGGTCGGTAAAAACTCTATAGGTAAATTAAAGTGATATATATAAATTAAGTAAAAGTTATTAATTAATTAAAAATTAAAATTAATTAATTAATTAAAAATTAATCTTTAAAAATTATTCTCATGTGATTCGAAATTAATACAAAAGTTTTGAATAATTTTGTTAAGAAATATTGTCTTATAGTAATTTGACCAACTGTTTTTGATCCAAAAGCGGGATTCAGCTGGCAAAAAAGCAGGATATTGGTGCAAAAAGTGGGATATTTATTTTTTTTTTTGTGCAAAAATCATTAGTTTATTTATATTGCAATATTTTAGTTAAAATTGCTTGACAAAAGGATCGCAGATAATCGAAAACAGACGAAGTTTTAAAAATTTGCTGTAACGAAGTTTAAATTGTATTGGGGATTTTTGAATTTTATTCATCGTCTTCTTAGACAGTGTGCAATTAATACTATAATTAATATGCACACATTTTTCAATTGTTTGAGATAGGCGTGGTAGAGAAGATTAAGCATACTTTTCTAAAAATCATTTCTACATTGTAAATTTCTTATTGAATTAGACTGCGCAGTTTCTGGTAACACAACCTTCATCAGTAATCCTTTTTGACAATACTGTAATTATTTGTTATGGTTTTTATTGTTTGATTGCATCTATATGAAATGTTTATTTATTAAATGCAATCCTGACCGTGGCTTGAACCTGCTTTCTTTGCCACATGCACTTCGCACTACACTTTAGACAGAGGCTCTAACCAATTGATCTAAAGTAGGTCGATTTTTGCTGTGGCTTAAAACCAGTTTCAATTACACGGCGTCGATTTTACATTTAATTGTAATTGCAGAAGATAGCTAAGACAAACACCACAACAATTCACAATTGTTAGAAAATCATATGTAATCTAATTTCCACTATTTCCCACATTTTGTGAGTTGGCGCAACTATGATGTATTTTTTGTACATACGGTAGTTTGGCTATTCACGTAGTTGGGGAAGAGTTAAATTGAAAATATGTTTTTTTATAGAAAAATGGTCAAATTAAGCATAGAAAATTTCGCTACAATGAGAGAAGTTTCAAAAATCATCCATTTTTTGATAAAATGTGTTACCTAACAAAGTGATTGAACAATTTCTAAACCTTATGAAAAAGCTTTATAATTATTTGTAATGAAATTTGTAATGAAATTTTTTTTTAGGCGAATGAAATTTTTAAAAATAAAGTTAAATTTTTTATAATTAATTAATTAAAAAAAATATAAAAAATTTAACTTTATTTATTAAAAATTTCATTCGCCTAAACAAAATTTTCATAATTATTATTATTATTAAACTAGCTTTCAAGATTTGGCTTCGATATTTTTCGTTTTTGCTTATTTTTGCGATTAGAAACAATAGAATTAAAAAATCAATAAGATTTTTAAAGCCAAAATCAAATTTTTTATTCTAATTTTTCTGATTATTGCACACGTTTCAAGGCACACATAAAAAGTGTATCTTGAAACAAATATGAAAAATTCGGTAAACTAATTTTTAGCCGTGAAATACATTTTTGCATTTTATTATCAACATAATAACAAATATAAAACTTTAAGTTTTTTTTACATTTTTATATAAGTTTTACAAAAAGTTCCATCGCAAAGGACAAAAAATAGATTTTTATCAAATAATTACACACTGCTACAAAAAAACACTTTTTGTCGGAAACTTGAAAACCGACCTAGTGGGGGTTGTAGGCCTAGGTGAGGACATACAAAAACCGTTTTCAAAAATTTTAAAACACCCTCAAAATTTGAGTTATTTTCAAAAAACAGTTTTAGGGTAGGTCATAGCACTTTAGTACCTCTAACTCACACACTTTTTGACCGATTTCAAAATTTTAAACAGTTTTGGAAAGGCAAAGAATTAAGCTTTCATGTATTCAATGTATTCATAAAATATATATTCCAAGAAATTAGGTAAGTGTTTATCAAAAGTTTCTCATTTTTTTTATTTTTCTTCCTTATTTTTCAAATTCAACAAGAGTTATTTTCATTTTTTCTATATAATTTATAATTTTCGTTTTTTTTTGTAAATATTCTTAACAAAAACAATACTTATAACAAATGTATCAAAAATGCACATCATTTTAAATCGTAATCAGTTTTCTTTCCAAACCTGTTAAAAAATTTAAAATCGGACTGAGTTACAGATCGATAAGTTGACGAACATCACTGAAAACGTTTTTTTTTAGAATAACTTCTGAATTTGAGGGTGTTTCTGAAATTTTTTGACACAATTTGTAATGTACTCAACAAGACCTGTAACCCACGCTAGGTCGTTTTCCAAGTTTGTTTTTACTGTAGCGCCGTGTTATTTGTCAACTCTGGATAACAATTTTCTAAAAAAAAATTCTTTATGATTAAAGTCAAGATGTTTATTATTTGGTCGTTTTAAATTACTTAATTATTTTAAAAAACACAGAAAAAACTGAATTAAATAAAAAAAAAATACTAAAAAATTAATAAGAAAAAAAATAAAAAATAAATAATTTATCTCCCCGGTCCGGAATCGATCTCGCAACCTTCTGATTTCAAATCCAACCACTTACCACCACAACCTCCATATATACAAAAAAAAGAATATCTGTACTTATAAAAAAGCACTTCTTTGGATGTTATTAATTTAGGTACCAATTAATTTATATGGTGATGCAAATGCTGTTTAAAATACTTTAATTTAACATTTTTGGAAGTTGTTAGCAATAACTTCTATGAAAGCGAAAAATAATAGTACCACACCCTTCACTATATATAAACATATTTGTCTATGTAATATTATATCATTTTATGTATAATTTTTTTACTTGTTTTTCATTTTATTTATTCATTTATTAATTTAATATACTCAAACTTATTCAGATATGCAATTCTGATTTCAGCGGGTATCATTAACCCACTTTAACCTGGAATCCAAAATGACACACGAACTTGATAAAATGCAAAAATATCTTTTTTTTTTAATTAATTTTAAAAGTTTTTTAAGATGCCTAATTTGGATAAGTCGATTGCTATTTTTTATACTATAATATAGTTGTTATGAAAAAAACAAAAAAAAAAAAAAAATAAATTGGAATAATAATAACTCAAGTTTTTGTTTTGAAGCGACTCCTTTCCAAGATATTTTATGAAAATTACTTATGTTTGTCAAACATTTGTCAAACATTTCAATGTTTTTATTAAATGAAAATGAAAATTATTCAAGTTCGAGGCCATACTCTATATTTCTTTATTAGGATATTGTCCTAACAAATAATCTAGAGTTTTTTGTTTTCAAATTTATTATTTGACCCTTTCAGGAATGTGTTGATATATCTATTTCTGGAATTTTCTAGGTTCCCATCATCAGACACGTTTTGAAAGCGGTAACAATCCATGCCAAACATCAAACATTCATATAAACTAGTTTACTCACTACATGAGAACTAATATACATATGAGCTTGAAATTAAAGATTATAACCATTGATCAAAAATAAATTGAAAACTTGTTTGTTATGTGCAAGGTCCACCTCTGGTGGATATTCAATACACGTTTTTTGTTTTTCTCTCCTTTTTATATTTTGTTTAGTTTATAAACAAAACAGGGGAAGTAAACTAGACGGTACTTTGTCTTTTATACAAGTTTGATATAATTTTTATTAAAAATAAAAATTATGTTTTTTCGAACTTTAATTGTGCAATGAAATAAAAATTATTCAAGTTCGAGGCCATACTCTATATTTCTTTATTAGGATATTGTCCTAACAAATAATCTAGAGTTATAAACTAAACAAAATATAAAAAGGAGAGCAAAACAAAAAACGTGTATTGAATATCCACCAGAGGTGGACCTTGCACATAACAAACAAATTTTCAATTTATTTTTGATCAATGGTTATAATCTTTAACTTCAAGCTCATATGTATATTAGTTCTCATGTAGTGAGTAAACTAGTTTATATGAATGTTTGATGTTTGGCATCGGATTGTTACCGCTTTCAAAATATATTCTGATGATGGGAACCTAAAAAATTCCCGAAATAGATCTATCAACGCATAATAAATTTGAAAACAAAAAACTCTAGATTATTTGTTAGGACAATATCCAAATAAAGAAGTATAGAGTATGGCCTCGAATTTGAATAATTTTCATTTTCATTGCACAATTAAAGGTCGAAAAAAACATAATTTTTATTTTTAATAAAAATTATATCAAACTAGTTTTTATTAAAGTTTGCATAGTGTACGGAAAAATAGCAAATAAATTTGATTAGACAATCTTCTATCTTTACTTTTAATTAAAAAAGAGGGGGATTACAAAGACTTTCTAAACTTAATTTTAATAATGATTACTAGTTTGTTAAAACTATAAATTGATAAAAAAACCCTATTAATAAAACGAATTATTTTATGTAACTTGATATATTTAGGGTAAATTTTTACA
This sequence comes from Delia radicum, assembly GCA_021234595.1. Lineage (NCBI taxonomy): Eukaryota > Metazoa > Arthropoda > Insecta > Diptera > Anthomyiidae > Delia > Delia radicum. The sequence goes on along the minus strand of CM037853.1, from coordinate 159,486,451 downwards.
TTTTTGGTCAAAAAGACCCAATAGGAAATTTACAGAACTACATCTTCTTAATTTTCGGTAAAATATCCCTTACATTTGTTAGACTATAATCATATTTCCTTTTATTCAAAAAGTATTTAACCCTTATTGACAGGGGAACAAAAAAGACCCATACAACCGCTGAAATTTAGCTATTTTAAAAAGTTTGTGGAAAGAAAACGGCAACAGGTATTTTGCACAATTCATCAAGAAAAATACAATATTAACAATTTGTCAATAAGTGTGCTGTTTGAAAAGTTATCGGCCTCCAAAGTAGGGTCTACCAAAAACAGGTGTGTTGATGGTACTCAGATTTCAGGGACTCACGGTTATCAGAAAGCTAAACGGAAACGGGGAATTGGTTAGTATGAATGCTTTTATTGTCCAATGCTCTATTATAAAACATAAAATTCGATATTTTACAATTTTTTTTGTAGTCTAGCGTTAAAAACCAATAGAAAACAATATTAAACCATAGCCAAGTTAATTCTGCTTCGATTAAGCCCCATATTATCAAAATCGGTTCAGTAGAACTTGAGAAACACCGCGTACCAGTTTGAAAAACGTGGTTTCACAAAAAAACGTGTTTAATATTTAAGTTAAATTTTCTGGCACACAATGAATGCCGCCTTTAGGCAAAAACATTGGTTCACCAAAATCGCTGTATCTCCCAAACTATTTTGAATTTCGACAAATCCTTTTAGGATACTATATTTAAATATCTAAGCTAAAATATTCAAAAGCAAGTCAAACAAAATGTTTTCCAAACCAGAAGACCCCTCAACTTTATTAGACTATTATTATCTTTATTTTTATTAAAAAAAAATCTTTGTTTTTATTAATCCTTAGTGGCAGGGGGCCAAAAATACCCATGAATCTTAATTTAAATTATTAGTAAAAGAAAAGAATTAAAAAAAACTTTCCACTTGGGTAAAAACTATTATTTTGTGTAGCTAATGTTTTCACCATAAAAGACCGACTAGGAAATTAAGAGAATACATTTCTTTAGATTTTTCTTGAATTTGGAAATGTGTACTTAACTAATGAAAAAGCGCAATTCTTTTTAGTCCCAATCTTATTTTTGATGGTTAAAAAAAGTGGGTTCCAAATTAACCTTCAAAAATAATATTGGGACTATAAAGAATTGACTTGTTAGTTCGTTTTTGTACCCTCTGTCACATAATCGAATTCTATAAAAATCTAATAGATATTATTCTGTAAATTTCTTAGTGGAAAGTGAAAACGTAAACTTTATCAAGATCAAGATCAAGTTACACAAAATAATAGTTTTTGACAATTGGAAATTTCTTTTTGATCCATTTAAAAGCTTTATAATCAACTCCAGAGGTCATAATTTAAATTATGTTTCATTGACCTTTTTTGTAGCCCCTCCACTAAGTGTTAAACATTTTTTAAAATAAAAGTGAAGATAATAATATGTTGCTGGACAGGGGAGGACGGTGGAGCACTCAATGTGCTACTGTCCGGCTCTTGCACGCTAAATGGTGGACATTTCTAGGGGAATACCTATTACGAGATCTGGAAGAAATCTCTGGAATCGAAATTTTGTGACTGCGGTCATTTGCTAAGAGGATGTGGGAATTTTGGCTTCCATCACTAGCGTCTGACCTAACGTGGGGGGTTTCGTTTATTATCTGATAACGCTAGGTACCTAATGGTCTATGCGATGTCTTGGACCGGCCAGCTCAACCTAACAGTTGTTTGGTCAGATTAGCAGACTACCTTCGGTATTTTTATGTTAAGAAATATTAGATTGTATTAATCAATTTATTCTTTTATCCTTCTGATAAAAGTACCCAAATTTGCAAATATTCAATTACTTTTATTATTGATCGTTAATTTTCGTTTTCTTGCTTTGTCAAATTCTTAACGGCAAATAATATTATTATATAATATTATTATTTAATAAATTAAATTTAACAAATTATTGTACAGTTTAAGGTGGGGTTAGCCACCGTAACTTAAGGAATCAGCTGTTTGAAATTGTTTTGAGAGCAGC